>CAJPEX010004285.1:0-22786 GCA_905338405.1 Notodromas monacha | reverse complement strand
GTGGGAACCAAGGTTTTCCGAGATTCCCACACAGATAAGAAATGAAAGACTAAATTCGTCGGGGAATTCGGGTTCTCCAAAGCTAGCGTGTCTAATTTAATGTATCCGTTAAAATATTCGCGACAGCTTTTCATAATTCTGTAAAATGTAGATTAATTGATTCTTCCTTATTTATCCAATCTTTTCGGCGATTTCCTTGATGCACGAACTTTCGAAATGGCCCATCGTATGCTGCCAGTCTTTACAAGAAAGGAAACCGCGACGTGTCTGCCGATACGCGCGTGTCAAAGTGCCACTGTCGTCGACGCGGAAAGCACGTCGACGACGTCTGCGTTTCTCCCCTTTTTTAGTGGATTATTTTTCTCGAAAAATTGCAGTGAATAATGTAAGATCAACTGCAGTATACAGTAGTCAGTTTTCTGAGGAAAAACAATACCTCAAGCTCCTTACTCACGGCATGAGTCATTTCCTCGTTATATACGCGAACCGGATCAAATACTCCGAGGAATAAATTCATTGACTTCTTGGCTCCGTTACGCGTAACAGTGCGGTGCTCGAACTTCTCGTGGATAATAGACGTCTCTCTCATATTGGATATAAGTGGGTGTCTTGAGGTTTTATTTATTTTTTTTCGTGTACAATTGACATCATCAACACCAGCATAATCGATCTACAACGATTGAAGATCGAAAGACCAAAAATGTGCGAGGAATCCGTTACGTTTTTGTACGAATAACCGGTGCTGAAAGTTCTTGAATGTCGTGAAGCGGCATTTGTTGTGAATATGTTTTTTTTTTATCGCTTCAATAGTTGAAGCATTCTTCAGCAATATTCCGCGGTTGTAAATTAGGCCTGGAAATCTTGTTCATCTAATTTTTTAATTGCCTGCGATTGTGCAGGTTTAATTTTTCCAGTTTTTTAACGGAAAACTATATACAGTACACCCAAGAATGCAATAATTTAATGAAAACCTTGAATAAGATATTTTTGACACGACTGGGACTGCGACCGATTTTTGTTCAGATAGTTTGCCCTGCTTCGGATGATGGACTGCATGAAAAATATTTCTCCATATCATTTGAATATAATTCCATGTCAAGTCTGCTGCAGCCAGAAATACTTTATATGAATTGAAGCTTTTTGATATTCTTGCCGCTGTTGCTTATATGGATTTTTTTGTGCGTATCCGAGCGTTTTTCTCGCTACGAATGATTTTGCGTGCTGGACATGCCATTTAATCGATTGCAATTTCCTTATAGAAACTTATGAAGGAACTTTCAAGAAAGATCTGGAATAAAAATCAGACATTGCAAAATAATTTCCATTTAAAGTAGGTGTTGTATATTTTTTGGATATAATCCGACTTCCAATCGAACATATTGAGTATGACTAACAAATGAATCGTCAAACTGAGAAATATTTTGTCCTTTTTTTCAACCCATTTTTTAATTGTGATATCTCATTTGGTTCGAAGTGCGATAATTACGTATTCTTGGAACAATTCATGAAAGTTCTGCGTTCATTTCCCCGTTATTCCGCAGCTCCTGTGATAGCGAATAATCGCTGTTATACCGCTATATAATCTCCGTGTTTCTTTTTCATTTAGCGTTGACGCGAAGCAAGATTTTCGTCAGTGAAAATAAGTCCTCTTATAATTCACAATCGAGCTTTCGCGGAGTTTCCGTTCCCACGAAAAAAAGACTGTTCGACGGAGCAGCAAAAGAAAAATGTCGGTGCTATTTTTGACCGCTTCGGGTGAGGATTGATTGATTGATCATTATAGGGAATCATGATAACGATTTCAACGCACGACTGAGGCTTTATGTGTCTTTTTCGCAGCCAAGTGTCAAGCATGCCATCAGGAGCTTTCGAGCTTGAGGCCAGGAGCAAGTGTGGACGGATACGTGGTACACTCGAGCTGCTTCAGCTGCAACGAATGCCGTGAGTCAGCGAGTTTGTGTTTTTAAATGTTTAAAATGCATTTGAAGTTTTTGAAAATGTCCAACCATAAGCTTCAGGTAAACTTGCACAATCTCTTTGTGGGCCTCAGGTATAATGTAAACCAGTGCGTGTTCCGGAACCCGTGGTCCGCAGACCGGTGCCAAACGTTTTTTGCCGGTCCATGGGAAGTTTTCTTCAGCATAATAAATTTATCAAAAGTAGCAATGAAGTCTGTTATCCTTATCTAAAAATTCGGAAAAACAATGGCAGTTTATATTATCTGATGAAAAAATAAAAGTTGGCTTTTCTCTTAATAGTGATGCTTCAGACAAATCTGAAGCTGTTGAATTAAATTAGTTTAATTTTCCATTCTGAGAAATCTTTCTTCAAGCCCACCTCTCTAATTTTTGAAGACATTCCACTAAAGTTGCTTCATTGGTTCTTAACTCAAAATCTAAAAAAAGCAGAAACCTTCTAAATACCTGTATACAGTCTTCCCAACAAAACTCTTCCAAGTCTGCAAAAGTTCTATGAAGCTTTGCCAGTCTGCAAAAAAATTTTATAATTGCATGGTGGTCTGCTGGCCCAAAAAGATTGGGAAACACTGCTCATGTGAATGAGTCAAAAATACTAATTTACTTATAGGTGCTTGATTTTCATTTGCGTAGTGCAATTTTTCCACTCTCCAGAAAATGTTTCCAAATGCAGTAATAACTCGGAAGTTTTAAAATATCAGGTACTGTAATTTCAAATCAGGCTGTCAGCATGATCATTTCTGGTCGTGCACATGGTTCATAAATTTTCATTCACCCGTTTTTCTGCCATATAAATAAAAGAGGATAAATAAGTACGGTAATTAATGACAAATCCCCCGTTAAACGCACTCATTCATGCGTAATTGCAGCGCGATTCGCTTTTATATGGCTTCCGCGAGGTCTGAGAACAGCCGATGAGATGTCTCAAAAAATTTAACCCGAACATGCTGTTTACAAATCAGCAAAGGTTCGTAATGTGGTATTGAAGGTTCAGAATACGCATAACTTTACGATTCAAAGAGAATAAAAGTGCTAAATACGACTTCAATTCCGGGATGAATAGAGAGCTGAATTAGATGTACAGTTCGTACATCAATCAAGAAGTTTAAAAAAAAATTGCGTGACGCCTACAAATTAAAAATTTGTCTGTAAAATGGCGAGCAGAATTTTAATTATTCGCGATTCTCATCCACCACAATTTCTTAGTGCAATCGATAGTTCCATATTTTTATTTTCATTTTTAAATATCGGAATATACTTCGCTGAAAACTTTGATTTCACGAATGGAAAAGTCGTGTTTTTGGAATTCCAATGGCGACGACGAGCTGATGTATCCGGATATACATTATGTTGTGAACATTTGTTCGATATATGCGGAATGAAGTTCATTGTTACTCAGACTATGGTAACCAAAGGCTGAAACAATGCCAGGAAGATATTCCGAATGTTTGCGATGAGGAAGCGTGTGCATTGGAGTCTGTCTAAACATGCCGGCCGAGTTGAAAAAAATTCTGCACGAGTGATGTTTACAATAAGACCTGTTAAATTTGAAGATTCATAAAATTCAATGTACATTTAATGATGATAACAGTACAGTAATTACAATATCTTCGCACTATGTTCATGAGGAATGTGAAATACGCAAAGGGACGACTGAATGCTTTTAAATGTACTGTACATAGTGTACATTTAGCGTCACGCAATGTAAAATTTCTGTAATAAGGTGTCTTATTCAACGTGGTACTGCGCCATTTTTAAAAATAATTTTCTCAATTTCGGTAATTTATTCTCCAGCCTTATGATGCTCGTCAGCTCGGCTCGGTTTAGCGATATATTTTTGATCCTCCCGCGCTATAATCATCAGCATAATTGGGAAAATAATATTTGAGAAGGGGTATAATTGCGCATGAGCTAATTTGGAAGATTTTACTGGTTGGTCAATTTAAAAGCAGACAAAATGAGATCTTGCATTTTCAGCTGCATGATCAACATACAATACAGTATTTCTCTACATACAGGCTTTGATTAGATGCAAAAAATATTATGGGATAAAGGACGATTACATCAATTATCAGTTACATGAATGTACTATGTTTATTTCGGCAATCATTGATGACTCTATTGGGCAATTGCAGCATTAATATGAATTCTGAATTTTTTAATGATATGAACCGTCCCCAAAGCGTTCATTTATTTACATGAGTGAAGCGAAAATTGTTATCCTACAAAGGGTAAACCCCAGTTTAGCCTTACTCAAAAGAGAGCACACTTTGTGCACTCTCTCAAATCAATGGCAAGATCAACCGTCTTCCATTAGTCATTGCTAAATTTTTCAGATTTTTGTGGGAAAAAAAAATGTTCGTACTACGAATTTTGTTCGTAGTTCGAGGGTAAAAAAAATTGATTTTTGCCAAAAAAAAACGTTCGTTCTGCGGAATGTTTGTTTTATGAGGCGTTCGTACTACGAGGTACCACTGTAGAAGAAAGTCTGGTCAAGTGTTTGAAAGTCTTGAGCCAGTGTGAATTTGCGCAAATTTTTAGAGGAGTTAAAATAAAAACCGTCAAACCCGCGATCAGAGGATCGAAAATCCTGAGTTGAAGATTCAACCAACAACAGACATCAGGAAGACTTCAAAGGAAAACCAAGGAGTGAGTACAAAGTTTTCTTGAAGAATTTTGGAAATGTCACAACAAAAATGTACCTTGGAAGAGTACTAGTAGAATTCCTGTAACTTGTTAAAAATCTTTAACTGCAGAAGTTCCAAATTTTGGAAAAAAGTTTGCTTGCTTTGGGCCTGGGAAAAAACAAAGGGTTTTGGTAAATTTTTCCTTGGAAAAAATTGAGGTTTGCTTGCTTGAGCCTGGTAAAAAGCAAAGGGTTGTCTATTGAGCCTAAGGTTAAAAATAGATAGAGGTTTTCCTGTTGAGCCTTGAATATCCAAAAGAACAGAAGAGGTTTGCTTGTTTTATCCTGGAAAAGAAACAAAGGGTTGTCTATTTGGCCTACTAGTAAAATCAGTGGTTAAGGTTGTTTGCTAAGCCTGAAATTAAAAGCAAAAGGTTGACTGATTATCCTGTGTAAAAATAGATAGGGGTTTTCCTGTTGAGCCCTGAATTTCCAAAAGAACAGAGGAGGTTTAATTCTTTGAGCCTGGTAAAAAAGAAAAGGAAAGGTTGAGATATTAGCCTGGGAAAATATCTGTGTGATTTTGTAAAGGTTTGTTGTATTGAGCCTGAGAAAAATACTTGAATAAAATTTGTTTGAAAATATTTGAAATTTTATTTGCTTGGAAATTCTTTGGTTTTTCAAAAATCCAAAAGGGATAAACCGCGAAGGGAGCCCTAAAATTTTATTTGCTGAGAATTCCCACCTCAGATAAGAGTGAGAAATCCCCTGAATAAGGGTTGAATAAGCTCTTCTCATAGGTTAAAGCTAAAACAGATTTTTAGAATCTGAAGCTTTTGGGTCAGGAATAAAATTCGAAAATAGGTCCTCGCGTAAAAGACAGCATCACATCTTTGCTGGAAGCAGAAGAACCAAAATCGGTGAGTTTGAAATTGAGGCTGATTTGCCTGAGTGAAATAAAAAAGGCGAGAAAATCGAAGCCAAGGAACTTGAATAAAGTTGTGTTGAATTCTTTTCCACAAGAGTTAGCTACACTAGTTCACCTGAGTAGGCAGAAAGAACATTAAAACAGCACTCTGGGGAAAAAAGCAAAAAGAGAAAGAAGAGCAAAAAGAGAGGGGAAAAGAAATACTAATTCCGACTTTCAGGGTGAAGTGCAGGAAAGAAAAAGAGCACCCTCACCCCAGCACATCATTTGTGTACCTGTGAGCCACCCCTCCACAAACTCAGCCAAGCGTGACACCCCTGTGTCGCGCCCGCAAAAGAAAAAACGACGCGCTATTCTCGACGCGCTTTTCGATATACTCGCAGCCATCTGTTCCCCCTAGAAAACCGGAAAAAGAAAAATCCGCGACGCCCGGAACCCCCGCGCGTCATACATATTAACGTACGACTTCGAAAGAAACCAGGAACCGATATTTACGAGGTAGAATATCCTGTAAAAAGGATCACAAAAAGAGTTCACTCAGAAATTATCCTGAGACAGCAGCACAGAAGAAAGGAGTTTCTCCAGTTTGGAGGGAAAAAGGTGCTCTGTCTACTAGTGGTAACTTTTGAAGCTTCAGTTCATACTTTTCCTGATAGTGAAGAAGCATTCACTGGGTAATTTAAAAATCCAAATTTGAGTTTGCAATTTTTATTTCCCTGAAAATTTCCAAAGATTTTTAAAAGTCTTCAAAAATGGCAGATGTTGCAGGTCATACTTTCAGGATCATGTCCATGAGTGATCCTCAAGCACAAATTGATGAGATGAGAATCCTAGCCAAAGAAGAACAGAAAAGGATAGACAGGGCTACAGCAGAAAAGGATAATGCTGAGAAAAAGCCTACTGCTGAAAGGTTAGCTGTATTAAAAGAGAACATCAAAAATTATACCACAAAGAGGAAGTACTGGGAATCTTGGATTAATCTGCTCCAACCCAGTGTGGATAATTTAGAGCAGAGCAATGCTCAAATAGATGCAGCTCAAGCAGCCATGTTGACTCAGTTAAATGAGGCTGAATTAGAAAAGAAGAAAAAGGCTATGGATGAAATGATTGGCCTCAGAGAATCCATCTTCAGGAAAGAACTTTCTTTAGATCAATTAGATAGGCCTAGTGCCTCTGAGAGTCTTTTCTTTAAGATGAGGACTAATAGAGAAGAAGGGTTTAAGGGAGGCATTCCAGCCACAAACCTCATTCTGAGCCAAATCCCTTCTTTTGAAGGTGATGAAAAAATATCTTGGCTTGAGTGGTGGTCCCTCTTCAAGCTCTGCTTGAATGACTGTGATGTTTCTAACAGTCAACTAAAATCCCTTCTCTTACAAAAAATCAAGGGGCCAGCCAGAGATTTTATCATGAACATCAGAGGCCTGCTGGACAAGGATTATAGGCATATCATCAAAATCCTTGAAACAGAATATGGGAACAAAGTGAAATCAGGAGGAGTCAAAAGGATGCAAAAGATTAGACAAGGACCTTATGAGAAGGTCAGGGATTATGCAACCAAGATTAGGAGGGTTGGAATGGAAATGTTGGGAGAACCCCCCAGTGAGTTAAAAGTACTTCGCTTGGGGAATGACAAAGAACCCACCATTACTCAAAATGTTCTTTACAGGGATGAATTATTAATTCAACAGGGAGAGAAACACATCATTGATGATTTGATGATGACTTATTTCCTATCTGGATTGAGAAAGGACATTTCCAGTAAATTCATGGTGGTTCCCACTAATTTTGATCATGCTGTGGAGCTGGCTACTCAGATTGAGGAGCTGAGGAAATTGGTCCCTGATACTAATGAATATCAGATCAATGCTTTAGCTCATGATTTGAGCCTTTTCCATGTCACTGAGGACTTCATGCCTCATGAACACAATATTCAAATGCCACAAAAAGGAATGCATATGTCCGTGAATCCACAGGACTATGCCCTGAATGCTGGTAATTGTTGGGCATGTGGGAAAGCGGGGCATTTTCATAAAGATTGCCGCTGGCAAGAGAATGCGTATTATCGCCCGCAAATTAGACTCAGTCGATACAGGAGGGCTGAACCCAAATCGTACAAAAGGCAGTCAGTCACCCCTCCATTTAGAAGTCGCTCCCCCATTCCCAGAATGCAGCTCCCCCGCGAATCGAGCAAGAGCCCGCAAGCCAGGGGTCGTTCTAGGTCAAACCCCAACAGGTTCAGGAGAAATCGATCCCCCTCAGCAGGTAGCAGAAGCCGCAGTCCCAGCGCAGGGAGAAAGGAAAGTCGTCAACAGAAATTCCTAAATTATGTGAAAAACAACCAGGAAAAAGAAAGGCAGTACCTAAAAAGAATAGCACAAGAAGATGCAGCTGCTATGCAGTATGAGAGTGATTGGGATCCGGAAAACTAACTGAGACTCATAGAACTCCCTACTTATCAACTGGGATCCCCAAAGAATGTTTTGAGGACATCAGCATTGACGTTGTGGGACCTGTCCCAAGTAGTCAAAGCGGTACTAGGTATGTGCTGGTCATTCAAGACCTCCTCTCACGCTGGATTGTTTTCTCTCCAATGCGTGATGCTTCAGCGCAAACAACTGCAAGACTGTTCTTGAGTGATTGGGTTTGTCTCTTTGGAGCCCCCAAAAGAATTCTCACTGACAGAGGAACCAATTTCCTTAGTGAGGTATTCAGGGATATGGCAAACTTTATTGGGGCAAGAACAAATACAACAACTGCGTATAGGCCTCAAGGGAATGGTCAAAATGAAAGAGCGCACAGAGAATTACATGAATACCTTGCACTCTATCTTGACCCAGAAAACAGACAAAACTGGGATGAGCTGTTAAAATTTGCAGCTTGGGTACACAATCCATCAAAACATGAAGCTTTAAAAGCTTCTTCCTTTGAAATTGTGACTGGTGTAAAGCCAAATGCCAACTGGCTGGCTTCAGTTAATTCTAGAGAGAAATTGAGGGATATTCAACAATATTATAATGACAAGCAAAGCAATTTGTCTTTCATCAGAGAAAAGGCTATAGAAGCAATCAGGCAAGGCCAAGCTTCTTATTTACAGCGCCTAAATTTGCATAGAAAGGGAAGGGAATTTGCAAAGATTTCTTTTGTATTGAGGTCAAGGACTCAACTAAGGTCTACAGTTAATGATGAAATGGCTACTGTGGAATTTATTGCAAGGAGACCTACTGCACCTAAAATGCCAGTTTACCCCAGGTTGGAAATGAATCCTTCTACAGGGTTCTTATCGATCCAGTAACTGGAACCCAGACGTATGACTTTCTGCAAGGAAAAAGAAACGGCTGAAAAGAAAAGATTGCATGGAAAAAAGAGAGACTTTGTTTTCAACTTATTACAGCTTTCTCTATTGCAAATGCCCACATTGATTATTTACATTCAGGGCGAGCAATATTTCTTTTGCACATTTCTTTTGTACAAAATTTACACAGCAGTCTCTTGCTGTTCAAAAAATGCATTCAAGGGTTCCATCCCCTTTTCGACGTCCTCAACGCCCAAAAGGTTGCCGACGTTCTCTTTGCCGTTCTCCCCTTCAGACACTGGCTTTGGCGTCTCCAGTCCCCTCATCAAGTCCTGCATGTACGACCACTGTAAACAGATTTAACGAAAAACGCGGAAAAAGGGGAAGGCCCAATAGTATTAGTGCCTGACCATGCAAATAGTTGTTATGCATGCTTTTTCTATTTACCTGGTTTGAAAGAAGAAACTCGAGGAGATCTTGATTTTATGCTTGCATAATTTTGGGAAAATTGTTTGAACTCATTCTCTGAAATTTCATTAAAATTTACTGGAGACATTGATTTTAATTCAATCTCCTCTCCTTTTGGAGTTTGTTCTTTCCTAATACTACGGCGCTAAGTATCGCCATGCACAGAAAAGAAGGATAGCAGCAAGTAGTAAAAAAGCTGTTATTAGCACTTGGAGAAAAAAAAATCATTTGAATTTAACAGCTGAATAATAAGGTTAAAAACTAACCTTGGCCCTCAAGTACTTGGTCAGCCAAACCAAGAATGCAGCCAAAGAAGTTGCACTGACTCCTCCAGCCACCATGGAAATTATTTCCAGAATGGTCCATGGATCAATGTCTGCTTCAATGTGGGCAAACCCTCCTTTAACCCTCAGATTAATCTCCTGAGTGGGTTTGGCTGCCTCAGTTTCTTTAGCTTCCTTGATCTCCCCAGTTGGCTTAACCACAGGGATGACAGCAGTTGGCCCAGCTGAAACAAGTACAAATGAAAAATGGCTTATCATAAGAGTACTTACAGGTATTTTATCAATGTACCTGTTGTGGTTGATGTTGCACTGTGTGTTGTGTCTTGCACAGTAGTAGAAGGCCATACTTGGTCAGCGGTTGATGGCATTGTATTTTGTTCTGTATTTGTCATGGTTGATTGAGTATTTTCTTCAGTAGAAGTGGTTATTTGAAAAGTTGTATCTTGGAAAATATCCCATTTAGTTGTTTGTGTTGTGCTTTGAATATAGTCTTCATTGATGTACAAAGTGGTAGAAGGAACTAGACATTGACAATTACAGTGTTAGCAAATTTTGGATGTTTTTCCTATGTCTACTTTTTCCCTTCTTATTACCCTGTGTTTTCATGAGGAATCCGAAGAACGTTTGGACAAACCTGGGAGAGATGGCGCCTCTGTCAAAAGACAAGCTCCGACGCATTTCCACGGAACGACGATGTTTTCTATCCCGTCCGTACGCCCGACGCAGCGCGCAGGCCAGGTCATTTCCACTCTCTGGAATGACCCAAAGAACTTGTCACAATCACTCTCCACTTCATATCTACAATCACTCACCTCAAGTCCTTTATCTCGGACGCAGTCAAGGTCCAACACCTTGCCAAGAAAGGCCACCTGCATTCCAAACAGGTCAGCCTGGTCCACATCCTCGCCGCAGACATCATTACACGTCAGCGACCCTTGGAAGACGTAGCATTTGGCATCCGCACCCGCTACGCCCGATGACAGCAACACCAGTCCCACGACGACAATCAGCTCCATCTGTGAAGCAGAGAACAAAACACTTTAGTGCACTCCGAGATTTCGCGAAACTTTTTCTTTTACTCACTTTTCTTTTTGAAAGAACACTTTCACTGACGATTGTCCCAAAGGCGACCCTCTTACCTCTTGAACGCTGGCACTGGAAAAGATCGATGCGAAAAAACAATTTTTTTTTTTATCGGACGCTAGGAGACCCATCAACTTCTACAAAAAAGTTCAATAGCGTTGTACGCTACTTTTAACTGGCGAACGAAAACAGTTGCTCAGAAAATTCTAAAATTAATTATGGAGGCTACTAAGGGTAATAGAAAGATCATATAAAATTACCAGCAAAATCGGAGGATGTGAACTTTTGAACACTTCCTGCAGACTGAGGAATGGAACAGGAAACCGGCCTCTGAGTCGCTCCTTGCCAATTCCCCTTCCAATGGATTGGTAATAACAATTACCATATCCATGAAGCTCTTAAGAGCCTCAAAAGGTTCACAAGGAGAAAAGGGCCTAGTAACACTTGTGCTTGCGCTTGGTGTTCACTTTTGCTTTTGCTCTGAATCTTTTTGAGAAAAGTTTAAGGAGAAAATCCCTGCAGGTGTCTTTCTTCCCAAAAGAAATGTCTCAGCCAAATGTCTTGTAATGCAGTAACCTGTAATTATTACATTAACTGCAAAGTCTATGTGGCATGCATTCACTCTTCCCTTTGAGTGACAGTTCTTGCACCAAGTGCAGATTCCCTCATGACCCTCTTTTATTTAATGGAACAGTAATGGATATTTCCTTCCTTCCTCTGTGACTAATGATCCTCCCTCATAGAGGTTAGACTGACCCACAATGATGGGGTCATGCAAGTCCGTACATGTTGATTGTGTTTCCCCTGCTCATTTCTGTATCTGTGTTTTGGATGTATTTAAACAGGATCCTTTTCCTGCATCGGGGAATTCTGGGTAAAGTAACCTTAAAGAATCATTCCAAGTAAAGCTAGCTGGTTAACCTGGAGTTTGTTCTTGGAATGTTTTCGGATTCCCGATAGTCCTGGAAACATAATACTTGTATTTGTCTAGTCTTGTATTGTATGTTTGGACATTGTATTTATTGCCTTGTGTGAGTGTTCTGGAAGGGAATGAAAGTACTTGAAGCCACACAAGTGACTCAGTCCTTTGTAATCTGTAGTTAGTAACCCTTGTGTGTAAAACCTTAGATTGCAATAATAAGGACAACAGGTAGCTTCTGAGATGTTTCTACAGAAACTCCGGTCCGTACTCGTTTCCCGAGTCAGACTGTTCTTCTGCTGAATACATTGGTTCGATTTCTTCATCTTCTGATTCCAAAAGGGTATTTTCTGTAATGTGGTGGATTCCTTTTGTTGAGGGATATCCAAAAGGTTGATACGTCTCCTTGGGATCCTCTTCATGCTTTCTTTGTTGACGATTATTCCCAAGAGGACTCTTGCTGCGCACTCTTCTATGCGGGCTTCTAGAAGATGATCTATTGAATCCTTGTCCCTGTGAGGATCTAGATGGAGTTGGAGGTCTTCTGTTTGATCTGGACTCATGGCTAGCTGTATTTTCTCTGTTCCTGTGTTGATGATAGCTAGGCATCCTTTTTGAGAAACCTACTTGTTTTTTATCTTGATTTTTGTAGGGATTGCAATTTCTATAGCAATCTCTTCGCAGATGTCCAACTTTTCCACATTTGTAGCAGGAGCGGGTTTCCTTTTCTGCTCCTTGTACGCCAAAGGTGTTTAAGCTTTTCATTCCTTTTCTGATTTGGTAGACCTCGTAGTCTTCAGATCCTCTGATCTTTATTTGAAGCATTTTGATGTTCATGGCCATTTCTATGGCATGCTCGAGAGTAGATAGAATCACTGGGAATCAAGCATAGATGGGTCTACGCAATCCTTGTATAAAATAGGTCTTCAACATATTGTCCAGTAATTTTTTACTTCCTTGGTATTGAAGAAATTCTTCCCTATATAAGAGGTTTGTAGTGATAGCAGATTCTTCTCCTTCTCTTCTGAGGATTTTTAATTCACTGGGCATTTCTCCCAACATTTGGTTTCCTAATCTTCGTACGTGAGATGCAAAGTCTCGTACTTTTTCATTGGCTCCTTGGGAGATTTGTTAGAGGTCTCTTATCCCTCCACCGATGCATTTGTCTTGATACATATCTTGGAGTTGTTGGATGATATATCTGTAATCTTTCTCCAAGAGTCCAGGTATTCCTAATAAGAAGTTTTTTGCTGGTCCTTGTATCTTCTGAAGGAGTAGCGTTTTTAATTGATTGTTTGAAATGTTGCAGTCAGTGATGGGCAACTTGAATAATGTCCACCATTCGAACCAAGACTGTTGTTTGTCTCCATTAAAAATTGGGATATTGTTGATAATTGAGGTGGTAACTTGTATGCTGCCTATAGGGTTGTCCTCCTTTTTTGTCTTCATTTGGAAGAACAAGGCTTCAGCAGCGCTGGGACGATGCAGCTGTACAGCTGATATATCATTTTTTAGGAACTCTTCTTTTAGTCTCATCATTTCATTTTGTTCCCGTCATTTTTGCTCCGCT
The DNA here is from genome assembly GCA_905338405.1 of Notodromas monacha. Lineage (NCBI taxonomy): Eukaryota > Metazoa > Arthropoda > Ostracoda > Podocopida > Cyprididae > Notodromas > Notodromas monacha. The sequence goes on along the minus strand of CAJPEX010004285.1, from coordinate 9,640 downwards.
TTGTTTTCGTTGAGTTGTGATAGGATTTTTGCTTGGATTCCTCCAAAAGTGGCGGATGATTCCTGCATTATGCATTTACTGTTTTTTGTAGATCCTTGTACATCTCATTCCAGTAATTCTTTGCAGCTTCTTGGGTTTTTAGGAGATTTTTCAGGGTGTTTTTTCGAGCTTCTGCAAGGTCTGGTTGGGCTAATTCTTGCTGAGTTAAAGCAATTTGTTGTTCATAGCTTTGCACTTTTTGTTCAGCTTTTATTACTTGCTGTGATGCAGATAAGCGCGCGAATTTGCGAAATTCTTCGTATGCATCAGCCATTGTATTTCTCTCTTTTTTTTCCAAAAAGAGTTATAATTTTTTCAATCAACAGTTTCTCATTTCCTCTTCTTTTCTAATTTGTTCCAGGCTTTTCTAGATAGCTCGCTGAGACGTCTCTCAGGGAATTTTTAGCTTTTTGCTAGGGATCTCTTCTAGGGATCCTTCTTCTCTCTTTGAGAGATTCTTTTCGTTTCTTTGTTCTTTAAAAATTTCTTTCTTTCTTTTCTCTCTGACCTTTTACGGGTCCTTCCGCGGGAATTACTCACAATAATTTTTCACAATAAAATACACACTTATTTGTTTTGCTTTCTGCGCGATAGCAATATTTGTACAAAATATCAAATTTGACTTACTTGAATATTCCAATGTTTGTTGGTGAGAAAAACGTTTGTTCGGAGGTATTTTAGTGTACCTGCCGATTTTGATGGTAACAGATCTTCTTGTCCCCAGGAAAACCTGAGGCGTTTTGAGAAAGTTCGTCAGAAAGTTGCAGGGAAATGACCCGTGAAAATATGCGTAAAGATCCCATTTTTTGTTGCGTGTGAATAATAAACGTGAAGCAGGCCCATCCCATGCTGACATGCTCCCAGAAAACTCTATATTCACTCGAAAAAAGACATGTGAAAATTTGCAGTAGAATTACACGTTCAAAAGTGATAGGGGTTTAACATGTAAAACGCGCGTCAGAAAATAACCTTTGAGGAGGTCCAAACATTGGATGCGTTTTTTACGCGTCCTAAAAGAACGTGATGGATTGAGAATTGAGTACACCTTACAGAAACGTGTGAATTACACGTACAAATGTAAGGGAGTTTTGGGAATGTTGTCAGGAAAGAAAAAAATTGCTTTGCCAGAACATGTTGGAATGCGTACGTTTCAGAGCGTACCATTACCCAAGTAGTAATGGTACGCTCTGAAACGTACCATTAACCAAGTGGTAATGTTACTTTTTAGAGCGTACCATTACCACTTTGCCAGAACATGTTGGAACATATATAAATTGTCTAAATGTTAAATTAATACACATACAGCATTCATGTAAATCATCAATACTTATTTAGAGAGTATATTGCAAGAAAGATGATTTCATATTGCATCACTTATTATATTGTAACGCTTTGCCCTTTCCTACAATTAACTTTGCCAGAAGAAGTTGGAACATGTATAAATTGTTTTAAATGTTAAATTAATACACATACAGCATTCATGCTGTAAATCACCTTATTTCTAGAGTATATATAGCCAAAAAAGATGATTTCATGTTGCTTCACTTAATATATATTGTAACGCGTACCCCTTTCCTACATAAAGCATTGGCAGAACATGTTGGAACTTTTCGGAATGCGGTATAGGTTTCAGAGCGTTACATTAACACATGGGTAATGGTACGTTTAAGAGCGTACCATTACCACTTGGTCAATGGTACGTTTACGAGCGTACCATTACCCAAGTAGTAATGGTACGCTCTGAAACGTACCATTACCCAAGTGGTAATGTTACTTTTCAGAGCGTACCATTACCACTTTGCCAGAACATGTTGGAACATATATAAATTGTCTTTGAGCAGCACTTTGGTTTTGAACAACCTTGGCATAGTCCAAAAGCTTCTTCCACTCGGCCTGGTCCAACTCTCAAAGATCCTCAGCTTGTCCTTTGAAAGCCTCTGGCAACTGAACAGTTCCACTTTTGTCCTCCTGGACAATATCATGGTCCTCAAAAGGTTCTGTCATGATAAATTATAACATCATTTTTAAAAATTCTTCTAAAAATCTTCTCACATCCATTATACCCTTTCCTTTTGGAAAACTATACATACCCGGAATAGAAGAAGCAGATTCATCCTCCTGCTCTTGGTTGGATGACATTGGTTCCTCATGGACAGCTTCAAAGGGGGAACCTAGCTGATCATCATCAACAACGTCAAGATCTGAAAAAGAATTAAAATAAACCTTTAGAAAGAAAAAACTCTCTTCTTCTTTTCTGATCAACTTACCAATGACCAACGGACAACCATCTTCTGCCAAAAAGTTCTTACCAGACATAGTTGGAATAAAAATTTTGTACTTTAGAAGAAATAAAAGGCAGGTATCACTACAGATGAATTCTGAAAACCAAAAAAGATACCAACGCAGGAAAACCTGAGGCGTTTTGAGAAAGTGCATCAAAAAGTTGCAGGGTAATGACCAGCGAAAATATGAGTAAAGATCCCGTTTTTTGTAACGTGTGAATAAGTGACGTGAAGCAGGTGCATCTCATGCTGACATGCTCCCAGAAAACTCGATATTCACACAAAAAAAGACATGTGACAATTTGCAGTAGAATTACACGTTCAAAAGTGACAGGGGTTTAACATGTGAAATGCGAGTTACAAAAAAACATGTGAGGAGGTTGAAACATTGGATGCATTTTTTACGTGTCCTAAAAGAACGTGATGGTTTGAGAATTGAGTACACCTCACAGAAAAGTGTGAATTACACGTACAAATGTAAGGGAGTATTAGGGAATGCTGTCAGTAGAAAAGAAAAAAATTTATGAGGGTGTAGAATTTTTGTGTTTCACGATTTGAAACGTAATGGATTCCACGAGAGTGATGTGCATATATAAATCGTCTTCAATGTTAAAATAATATACATACAGCATTCATGTAAATCTGCTGCAATACCTATTTATAGAGTATGCCCAGGAAAACCTGAGGAATTTTGAGAAAGTGCGTCAGGAAGTTGCAGGGTAATGACACGTGAAATTTTGTGCAAAGATCCCGTTTTTTGTGATGTGTGAATAAGTGACGTGAAGCAGTTGCATCTCATGCTGACATGCTCTCAGAAAACTTGATATTCACTCGAGAAAAGACATGTGAAAATGTTCAGTACAATCACATGTTCAAAAGTGACAAGGGTTTAACATGTAAAATGCGCATCACAAAAAAACATGTGAGGAGGTTCAAACATTGGATGCGTTTTTTACAAGTCCTAAAAGAACGTGATGGTTTGAAAATTGAGTACACCTCACAGAAACTTGTGAATTACATGTACAAGTGTAAGGGAGTATTAGGGAATGCTGTCAGGGAAAGAAACAAATTTATTATGGTGTAGAATTTTTGTATTTCACAATTTGAAATGTAATGTATTCCACAAGAGTGATGTGCATATGTAAATTGTCTTCAATGTTGAAATAATACACATACAGCATTCATGTAATTCTGCAATACTTATTTATAGAATATTTAGCAAAAAAAGATGATTTCATATTGCTTCACTTGAAATTGTAACGCTTTCCCCTTTCCTACAATTAACTTTGCCAGAACATGTTGGAATGCTACACACTTTACAACGTGTACCATTCCATTTGGTACTGGGATGCTTTACAACATGTAGCATTCCATTTTGTACTGGGACAATGTACAATGTGTAGCATTCCATGTAATGCTACACGTTGTAAGGTGTGTAGCATTCGATTTGGTTCTCTAACATTTTGTAACGTTTAGCATTCCATGGAATGTTACACATTGTAAAGCGTGTAGCATTCTATGGAATGCTACACATTGTACATTGTCCGGCATGTTCTGTTACTTGCAGACCTCAACCTTCACGCTTTCACTTTGCCATAAGTGGAAAGGTAGTAACTGTCATGGCGCCCTGACATGTGTTCCATCTCTCAACTTTTGGAGGATATTGAACTATACATTAGTTATGTGTATAAGCGTCACATATACTGTATGATCAAATTGGAATCAAGAACTTTGGCTAAAGAAAGGGGTCACAAGGCAACATCCAACACAATGAAAATCCTAACGTTTTATGTGCAACTCATGATAACTTTCAGTTTAGATTTAAGTTTTGAAATTTTTTCAGGATGCACATTTCTACAAATTTTGGAATAGTTTTGTTGAAATAAGTCAAAAATGTAGGGAGTAATGAATGATAATGAAGAAAAGAGGTAACAATTTTGAAAAAACGAGTGCCCGGGGGAGGGATCGAACCTGGGGCATTCAGAGGGCCAGGGTTGGAGCCTCACTTCACCCTACCACGTCCGCTATGGCGCGCAACTGGGATATACTGAAACTGCACAGCTATGATGTGCGGGTTTGTGGGTATCTACACGTTATATAACATGCAGCATTCCGTTTGGTTCTCTAACGTTTTGTAACATGTAGCATTCCTGCATGTTCTGTTACTTGCAGACCTCAACCTTCATGCTTGCACTTTGCCATAAGTGGAAAGGTAGTAACCGTCATGGCGCCCTGACATGTGTTCAATCTTTCAACTTTTGGAGGATATTAAACTATACATTAGTTATGTGTATAGTTCTATATATTTCTTGTGACTACTGATCAATTATTGCTGATATATGATTGATTATTGTATGATTTACACATCTGCTACAATTATGCATGTGTGTTACATTGTGTATATGTCATCTACAGTATGTGTATTATACATGAAATATTTCAAGTATGTCCTCAAGGACATGGCATATTTACAAGAAACAAAAAATTAAAGGGAATGACATCCAGTAAAACAAAGGTCAACTTTATTTGCAACAAAATTCATCAATCGCAACAAAGTCATACAAAATTAGTCAAATCAAATGTGAAAAAGGAACATTACTCAATCAAGTCAACTTTGTCATTAGTAACATAAGTTTGTCCAAGGTCCCCAACCAACCAGAGACCTTTCTCCATCTTCATAATACAAATTTACTCACATCATATCTCATACAATATTTGAGATACAAAATTTTAGTTGGTTGCATTTAAAAAAAATGTTTTGTACAAGTAAGTACTGATTACAATATGCTATATGTGTCATCAGTATAGAAATACACCCATTTCAAAACAATTGGCAGTGATATGTTATAGATCATATAGCATTCCATCACATCATATCTCATTCAATATTTAAGATACAAAATTCTAGATGGTCTTATTTCAAAGTACAAGATGTTTTCTATAAATAATTCCTGAACACATTATGCTTTGTTACAAATGCGAAAAAACTATACGCTCAGGAATTTTGCCAAAGTGCAATATTTGATTGTGGTGAGCTTTTCTCACCAGGCACCTTTGTGGTGCATCCTCTCCTCGAAAAACCCACTCATGCATAAAACCCAAAAGGGCAGCCATGCATAGTTTCCGAATAATAATATTATGCGTGTCTTGAAACAGTGTTTCAAGACTGATGCTTATCAGGTAATGTAAATTTTACCCTTTCAGTCAGGAGACCCGCATATTCCACAGATTCAGTACTTTCTCAACCNGCCGGGGTGGTGTATGCTGTGTTTTTTTATTAGTCTAACAATACTCTGATTGGTGACCCGTAACCTTTTTGACCAAGACTGAGCCCAGTGAAGTGGCTCCAGACAGCAGCAATCTAGTTTTGTTATTTTCTTTCTAGATTGCTAGTACAGCTTCTGACGAGATCTGTGCATTCCCGGGTACGCAAGGAAAATAAGTCGTAACGGAAGAGATTAAAACGAGTGAAGTTTAAATCTAGAGATTTTTTTTCCTGCTTGAGGGGCAGAAGAAAGATTCATTTTGGTCTGATCAACCAGAATAATTTTTACCCGCTTAATGTGAGTGGAAGAGAACGGTCGAGTGAAGACGTTCTAAAAAGGCAAGGTTATTCTTGACGCCTGGAAAAAGAAAAAGGTTATTCTTAAAGCCTGAAAAAAGAATAAAAGGGATCCTACTTGCGAGTAGAAGAGGCAGAAAAGGCCTAGAGGAAAAAAGAGAATCAGATTCTTGCTGAAGAGTTAGCCTTCTAAAAACAGCAGAATCACTATCAAACTTATTAAGTTAGATCCTTAGCCCCGATTTAATAGTAACCCTCTATTAAATTGGAAGATCCGCTCGAGATTAAAAAATGAGGAAACAGCCGGCAAGTGAAGTTGGACCCGAATAGATAGTGAAATCGGATTCGGAAAATTCTATTTTCTTCGCGTGAAAGTGAGTGAAAAAGTCAATTGAGAAAAAGTGATTACTTTGGTTCGCGAAAGGCTGTTGATTTTCCTTTTCTTTTATGTCTAAAAGACCAGGATCCTCTAACTTCCAACCCGAATCCCCAGCAACGCGAGCAAGACGTTTTAACGCTTATCTAATTTCCCAATTGTTTGAGAATATTTACGGTACTGAAGACTCATTTCCCAAAAATCCTCAAACCCCTAGTACCAGTACAAACACCTGCACCTCAACCCCTACAACCACTACCAATACAGTAACTACAACCTCTGCTAATAACTACCAAATCCCTATCATCAAACCTGAGGACGTAACAGATTTGGAAGAAAAGTGCTTAACATATTACTCAAAGCCTAAAGAAGAAGATCCCAAGAAAGATTAAAAAATAATTTAGAAAGAGCACCTCTTTCCTTAATCTAGTATCAAAAATAATGGCAACTTCAGGAGATCAAGCTGGTGCTTCTGATACTTTAAGTAATATCAATGCTATTAATAATTCCCGAGGATCATTTCAGCTTTCCCCTGCTTTACAACAAGGGAGTGATACACTAAGTAATGAATTCTTTAAACTCAGCTACCCAGATAAATTAAATTTTGTACAACGAAAATTAGTCAAAAATGGAAATAATATCAATCAATTGCAGACTGCACTGGCTACTGCCACCGGTCCACACTCTACCACTTTAACTGCTGATATCAACAGGTTACAAACCGTTCAGAACAAATGGAAAACACTAGAGAAAACAATAGTGGAACACTTGGACGCCATTAATGCTAGCCAAATAGCTGTGCAAGAAGACAAAGCTACTCTAGTAGCCAATATGCTTCAGCAACAACTGCGGATGCAGCGTGATACGTTACAGGAAACAATCGGTTTAAGACAGTCCATTTTGTCAAATACGTTAATGGGAACTTTAGAAAGCCCAAGTGCTGATGAATTAGTCTTCTCTGAAAAATCCAGAGGATATAGTGCATCAGGAGCTAACAAACACGCTATTAATGGATTTATCTCAAATCTTCCCATTTTTAATGGAAAGAAAGGGGGAATAAAATGGCATGACTGGCAATTAAAACTCATGACAACCATTTCCATTTGTCGTTTAAATGATGAAGATATTAAAGGTTTAATACTACAAAAACTCCAAGGAAAAGCTTGGGACTCAGTGGCAGCAAGACGAGGACTGATCTATGGAACATATCAACAGATCCTAAAAGTATTGGAACTCGACTTTGGAGATAGACAAATCCCACAAGGGCTGAAGCGTCTGGAATCAATCTTCCAAGAGGAAAACGAAACCGTCAGAGAATACGTCATTCGTCTAAGACTTGTTGGAGTTTCATTATTATCACAAAAACTGACGAGATCAAGGTACTGAAGAAGAATAATAATGAGGCTATAATTGTCCCTAACCCTATATATAAAGAAGAAGAACTTGCAGCATTGGAAAAAGGATCCCTGATATCGGAATTAATGCTACAACAGTTTCTTAGAGGATTACGAACTAAAATCTCTTCTAGAATACTCAAAAGGCCCAAAATGTTCGAAGACACCGTTATTGAAGCAGAAGACGTTGAAGAAATGCTGGACACACAGAAGAGGACAACCTCATGCGCAATCAACTACATTTCAAAACCTGATCCTCCTAGATTCATTTCAGGTATTCCTAAGAAGAAGAAAAAAGACTACAAGGATCCCTCCAGAGAAGGAACCGCACCAGAATGCTACTATTGTGGAGAAGAGGGACATTATAGGAATGATTGTCCAGCTGCAGCACGTCGCCAGCAATATCGAAATCAAAACGAACGAAATAACTATAAACCCACAAAATCTTTTGACAATCCCCGCAGGAATTTTAACCCTGCCATTAAGTCAAGAAGAAATCGGGATGTTTTGGCAAAGCGAAGATCATCCTCACAGACCAGACACAATTCAAAACATGACAAACCTGGACCGTCAAGGAACAGCAGTTCAAAAGCTCCAAGGAAATCATCGATGACGAAAGATTCAAGAGGAAAGAATTCTCAACGTGTATTTGTCATGACGACTGGTGAGCCTGATAATACTGAGGCTGAAAATAATGTTCCAGAAGACGATAATAATTCAGATGAGTCATCCTCCAGTAACTCCGATGATGATTCAAGCCATAGCAATGATAATGAATCAGATGAATATTACGACCCTAATGAATCGGGAAACGATTACTAACCGGGCACGCCAAACCCCCGCGTCTCCCGGTTGTATTTTTATCAATTGGTAAAAATGAACCTGCAATTAAATTCCTAATAGATACAGGATCCGAAGTCTCTATACTAGATCCAGAATCAGTAAACTGTGAGAATATTAAACCAAGTAATATTTTAATTACTACCATAGAAGGAAGAGCGATCCCCGTTGAAGGAGAAGTAAAACTTTCTCTATATCATGGAAAAAATAAAATCAACAAAGCTATTTTTCTCATGATTCAACAGAAATGCTTTGGAGATTTTCAAGGAATTCTAGGAAACGATTGGCTTACCAAAAATAAAGCAAAAATCTGCTACAACAATAATAGTCTAATTTTGCCAAATGCTGATATATCTTTTCAAACAGAATCAACTTATATCGATCATTTTATAGAAGACCAAGATCCCTCCTTTAAATTATACCTAGTATCAAAACAGATGATACCAAGTAATTCAATTTCTCTTCTTAAATTATAATTGTCCAAAGATAATGTCAAAAGATTAAGAAATGCGACATTATTAGTAAATGCTTTTCAAAATGAAAAAATTCATATTGGAAGATGTTTGACTTCTGTCTCTCCACAAGGAACTTTGTTTGCTCCTTGTCTAAATCTGACAAATTCGGAAGTAGTCCTTGATCCTTCCTATAATTTATCGAATGCAGAAGTTTTTCCGAATAATAAATATATTCCCTGTAATATTAAAATTAATGCTCACATTAAAAAAGCCACTGAATATCTCCATGGTAAATCTTCAAAGAATGAGGAAATGGTTGAATCCATGATAGAATCAGGAATTAAAAATTCAGAATGCCCCAGTAATTTAAAAGGTAAAGTTTGCCGTCTACTGCATAAATATGCAAAAGTGTTGGCAAGGACAACTGACAAGTTAGGATTCTGTAACCTTTACCAACCTGACATCCCTCTTGATACTGATGTACCAATTTATACAAAACAGTATCCAACTCCTTATAAAATGAGAAAAGTTTTAGGAGATTAAGTTAAAGAATTAGAAAGTCAAGAAATAGTACAGCCTTCCACATCTCCATATAATAGTCCCACACTGATGGTGAAAAAGAAAGATGGAGGCTGGAGGATGGTAGTTGATTTTAGAAAATTAAATGATCATATTATCACAGATCCCCATCC
>CAJPEX010004284.1:4225-16592 GCA_905338405.1 Notodromas monacha | reverse complement strand
AGAGAGAGAGTCCACCTGTACTTGCAATTTATAGTTTATCATATTTGAAAATGAAGTTTTCCATTTGAAATGAGTCCTTCTACTTTATAAAGGCATTTTTAAAGGCAACATATAATGAGGAATGGAAAGGGATGTGGGTGAAGTGACTGGACTGCTGGGTGTATCAATGAGATCAATTAAAAAAAAAGTCCAGCCTGCTTTGATGATTGATTTAAATGTTGATGGACAATTTTGAAAGTTTATTGCTTTCAACTTCACATTATATGGAAATCTAAAAAGTGGTCTCTCAGATACCAAGATTTTTGAAAAAAATAATTTTAAATTTCCAGTTATGTTTGATCAATATTGAAACCTATTTTAGTACATATGAAAAACGTTTGGAGTTTGGAGAAAAATTTTTCAGAATTTTAGATACTTGTCTAATATTTTTTTTTCATTGCAGAATCAGTCACCACAAGCTGAGGGACTTTTTCTCCTGCCGACGTTTTGTATGCATGTGCAAAATTTAAATTATTGAAGCAGTAAATAATATGATATTGACAGATAATTTATTTTACAAAAAAATCGTTTCCAGCAGCAGTAGCAAATTATCAGCGCATTTTCTTTCCAAGGAATTAATTTTCATCTCATTTAAAAACAACATCAAAACATGTTCTTCTGATGATATCTTTTTTGTTTTCCTTTTTGTTGTATCAATTTCCTGATCGTCTCACCAAGAACAACAGAATCCCTCGTGAAAATCCCGTTTTTTGGCTCGCTTTTCTCCGAATGACCCTCAGGAATAATTTTTTCAAGTTTCCGGTGTCAGAAAGCGCTTGTTATTCATTTTCCCGCGTGTCGGAAGAAAACGGGATTTGCTTTTGTTTGCGGCTTCCTGTCGGTGCAAATAACGGCGAAAATTTGCAAGGCCACCCAGGGGTGATTTTTTTGTGTGTGTTGCCCATTCGTGCAGGTGGTCCAGGGCGGGTTCGTTTCTCGAGTTTTTGAGACCCCACCGCGTGTTCCGGAAAACGGAGATTTTTACCCCGCCTGCCAAGTTTAAAATGAATGCATTAAATTTAAAAATATGCACTGAATATCGTATTATACATTCCAGGTCATGATGTGACATATTTTTGAAGCTGATTTTGAAATTTCAAAAATAATGAGACGCAAGAGAAGCATTAAAGAAAATTTAAATAGCCCCATTTAAAAATGCAATAAATATCGTATATTATTTGAAAGGTCATCTTACTTATTTTCAAGGATGATTTTGAATTTATTGAAAAAACTAAACTTAGTAAAAGAATTCAACAGGCCTTAAATCGCGCCATTTAAAAATAGATTAAATATCGTAGAATATTTGACAGGTCATCAGACTTATTTTTAAGGCTGAATTTGTAATTTCAAAAATAATGAAACGCATTAAAAAAATCATGAAGTTTTAATTAGCTTCATTTAAAAATTCAATAAGTATCGTATAATACTTGACAGGTCATCTGACTTATTTTTAGAGATGATTTTGAATTTATTTAAAAAACTAAACGTATTGAAAGGATTCAAGAGGTCTTAAATCGCGCCATTTAGAAATTCATGAAATATCGTATAATATTTGACAACTAGGTAGGTCATCTGACTTATTTTTAAAGCTGATTTTTTAATTTCAAAAATAATGAGACGCAGTAAAATAATTCACGAGGTCACAAATCTCGCCATTTAAAATGAAATAAACATCGTAGAATATTTGACAGGTCATCTGACTTATTTTCAAAGATGATTTTGAATTTATTGAAAAAACTAAACGTAGTAAAAAAAATTCCCGAGGTCTTAAATCGCGCAATTTAAAAATTCATTAAATATCGTTTAATTTATAACAGGTCATCAGACTTATTTTCAAAGATAATTTGAAATTTATTGAAAAAACTATACGTAGTAAAAGAATTCACGAGGTCTCAAAATGCGCCATTTAAAAATTCATTAAATATCGTATAATATTTGACAGATCATCCTACTTATTTTTAAAGCTGATTTTGTAATTTCAAAAATAACGAGACGCATTAAAAAAATTCATGAAATTTTAAATAGCTCCATTTAAAAATGCAATAAATATCGTATAATATTTGACAAGTTATCTGACTTTTTAAAAACTCATTTTGCATTTTCAAAAGAATAAGGCTTAGTAAAAGAATTCAATAGAGTCTTAAATCGTTCCATTTAAAAATACATTAAATATCTTATAATATTCGACAGGTCATCTTACTTATTTTCAAAGATGATTTTGAATTTTCAAAATAATGAGACGCATATATAGTAAAAGAATTCATGAAGGCAGAAATCGTTCAAAAAATACGCCATTATACAGAAATTGAGGGAAACCTCGGAACTGAAATTTTATGTTTTTGTGTAAACTCGATTAAATGATACTGTAATATTATTATTTTTTATTTCGAACACGTTCTTAGTAAACGTTCGTTCTGAAATTCAGCCTGAGTTCATCAAAGTGACGATGCAATCGCATAAAAAAAGTTTTCTTCATTACCGAGATGACCCGCATAGAACGAAAAAAAAAGTCTGAAAAAATTGGAATATTTCCGAATAATTTGGCGCAATCGAAAAAATTGCAGGATTGTGGGTCACTTCTTCCTATGGGTGCAGGTGTGAGGTTCTCTTTGAAATCTTGCAAATGCGGGCCATAAAAGTTGCTTGGTTAATACAGTAGTAGAATCTCATTATACAGGAAAGCCATTTGGATGATGAAAAAATATTTTTCAATAAAGGAATTAAGCTTTAGACTTCATTAACATTGTTTCCATATAATACAGGGGTCATGCAAATAATTTGTTGGAAGCCCACATTTTTGCAAGAATATTACACAATTTTGTAATGAGATAAGTTGTGGTGAATTGGATGGGACTGACAATATTTTTAGACAAGATTCTTTGTAACAATGGGCCTTGTAAAAATATGTATTGCAAAAAGATTCAGTAAAAATTGTTATTGTAATACAGTATCAATCTGGATTCCCTTAGAATCTATGCATTGAAAAACTCCCTTACTCAAAGCCTTTTTCTCTAAAGCCTCGGTAAGTAAAATTTCCTGACACCTTCTGGTTATTATTCCCTTGAAATATGAAAAAGAAAATTGCTAAAACAAAATTATTTGATGCATCTTCGAAGGAAGTGAAAGTCTAATAGAGCAAATTAACCCCTCCCCCAAGTTCAGCAAGGTGTAAAATCATTACAAAATAAATTTAGGTCCAGATTATCTTCATTTACAATTTCCCACAACTTTTTTTTTTACTTTTCCTTGCAAAAAAATGTTTTTTTTCCTGAACTGAAAATCTTAAGAAATCAAAAAATCCTCAAGTCAGAACCTTCCTTAGTCAATTTCTTTGTTTTCCCTAGAAATTCAACTTACAGAGATTCAAAAAAATTAAGAGGCTGTTTGGCATGTAGAATCCACAATAAATGCATTTTAAAAATTGAGAATGTCCCTGATGGGGTTCCATTCAAGGAATTTTGTCAGAAAAGTGCAAGTCTAATAGAGCAAATTAACCCCTCCCTCAAGTTCAGCAAGGTGTAAACTCATTACAGAAAACAATTTAGGTCCAGGTTATCTTCATTTACAATTTCCCACAACTTTTTTTTTTACTTTTCCTTGCAAAAAAATGTTTTTTTTCCTGAACTGAAAATCTCAAGAAATCAAAACATCCCTCAGGCAGAACCTTCCTGAGTCAAATTTTTTTGTGGTTACTAGAAATTCAACTTACAGAGATTCAACACTATTAAAATGGCATGTAGAACCTACAATAAATGCATTGAAAAAATTGAGAATGTCCCTGATGGGGTTCCATCCAAGGAATTTTGGCAGAAAAGTGAAAGTCTAATGGAGCAAATTAACCCCTCCCTCAAGTTCAGCAAGGTGTAAAATCATTAAAACATAAATTTTGGCCCAGATTATCTTCATTTACAATTTCCCACAATTTTTTTTATTTTCCTTGCAAAAAAATGGTTTTTTTTCCTGAACTGAAAATCTTAAGAAATCAAAACATCCCCAAGTCAGAACCTTCCTACTGAGTCAAATTTTTTTGTGGTCCTTAGAAACTCGACTTACAGAGATTCAAAAATATTAAAAGGCTGTTTGGCATGTAGAACCCACAATAAATGCATTAAAAAAAATTGAGAATGTCCCTGATGGGGTTCCATTCAAGGAATTTTGGCAGAAAAGAGGGGATTCTGAGGAGCATCTGGCTTTGCCACCCAGTAGGTGATGAATTTTGTTTTGAAGTCCTCTCGCCTTTCTTGCGAATGTGTGGGGGTTTGAACCGGGTTTCTTCCTGTGGTGGAATGCGAAACCCTGAACTTCGCGGGTGGCTTGTTTGCAAATACTTTACTGTACACTTCCTATACCCCGATACATTCTGACAAAAGGGGGGATGCCTTGTAATTCAAAACGACAGGCATCTTCCACAAAGTTCCTTCCTTTAAAATATTGTGTAAAACAGATGATGCACATTATTATTATTTAATTGAATTTACATAAGATTGATCTTTGAAACGCATTGCAATTTAAAACACTTTTGACAGCAAACAAATATGCATTTTGATTTTTTTTTCAATGCCACTCTCCTGAGTATAATTTTGCTAAAATGAGCAGCTTCAACCTCCCAAACACTTCCAACATGAATCTAGATATCCATAATTTTCTTTGCTCAAATTTAAGAGTGGATGCATATTCTTTAAATTGACTTTCAGTGTTGATTTTTGCTAAAAGGTGTTCATTTCTAAGCAGTTCTGTATTTGTGTCCAGTGCAAGCAAGTCTGGGGCATTCACTTTGGACAATCTCAATACTTGTTAATAAAAACTCATTTTAATTTATAAATAGTTTAACCACACCATGGAGTCTTGTGGGTTATTGTGAGCTGAACTGAAGTTGTGTTTTAAAATAAAGAATTGAATTCCAATTTCTCAAGATTTTTAAAATCCTGCAGGCAGAAATCATGGTTATTTGAGTTTACATCATTTTCACAGTAGATGAAATTATAAAGTAGAGCTTACAAGTTGTAAATCATGAGCTTTTTTCAGTAGTTGACTGTAGGATATGAAATGTGTGAATGAACAGTCTGTTTTCATCTTGATAGCAGGTCCATGAACTACCTGATCTGACCTTCTGGTGATATCACAGAAAATTCTGAAGAATATAACCTTTTTTGATTTTGTGCCCAAAATGGCAAAGACCCCTTTTCAGTTATAAGATACAACAAACCATCCAGAAGATTGAATTAGAAAAATCTTCCTGGGTGAGGGTCAAATTGAAACTTGGTTGAATTGTGAGACAATGTCAAATTCAATGTTTTCTCAAACAAATTTGACATTTAGAGTTTCTCTGGAGGCTGAATTGCAGAGCAAGATGCCAAATTGCAAATTGATGTCCCAGCAAATTTGACCATTAAATTGCAGGATGGTCAAATTGTGAAATGCCAAATTTCAAGGTACCACATGTACAGCATAACAAAGTCATTAGGTCCTGGAAATACAGTACCTTTGTTATAAAAAGAAAGTCTTATGTTGAGACACAAATCACATTGCTGCACTGCTGGGACATAAAAAAATGCATGTTGTAACCCATATAATATATAATTGTGACAATTTTTGTGTTACTTCTAACTGTATCATATATACCCAATGACTAAAGAGATTATATGTTTAAATTTTGAGGAAGCCTATTATTTTCATGAATCCTCTGTTGAGTTAAAAGTAAAATACAGTATACCCAAAGATTCTTCAGCCAGCAATGATCTGATTTTTGTCTCTCAGAATGTTTTCTCAGGTGTTCAGTGCCAGGGTGTCATTGGGGCACTGAAAATTAGTCATAATCCTTAATCAAATGCATCCATAATGATGGAGTATATCAGAATAAGTGCACAAATCAACCAATTCATTAATATTTTACTCAATTGAGAACAAGAGTTGGGCAGTATATGTACATTAAATACTTTTCCTCTCCATTTCAGGTGTCAAAAAATGAGTCAAATGAAGTCACTCATTTCTTGATCAGTCACAACTTGTTTTCTCATTGATTTTTTTACTATTTATATATACCCGCTTTTTTTTCTTTTTTCAAACAGATGATTATACATTGGTATTTAAAGATGAACCCACTTGGTTGAAAATTGGGAACAAAGCTTGGAGCATGCCATATAAGTTCTTGGAAAGGAACCCGGGGCGTAACGCGTGCTATGTGTGTGGGTATCAACTGAAGCCCACACAGTTGGGACCCATGGGACCCGGATAACCTGTCCTACTATACAAGCTTTTCACTGGGACAAGTACTTTACCAATTTCAATGGATTCATCAAATGGAACACCTCAGACCAATTTCAACCCCACACATTCTCAAGAAAGGCAGGATTACTTCCAAACAAAATTCATCACCTACTGGGACAAGTACTTTACCAATTTCATTGGTGTACCATATACATCATCAATGTTTAGGGAATTGTGTTCCTATAAAAGAAGTAGTTCAAAATAAACTGAAAAGCTGAATCTACTGGGATGCATTCTCAGAATCATGGAACTCCAAAATTGAGCACTTATGATTGCTTGAACAAAATCTTGCACAGATCACTCAAATTTCAATGCTTTTTGGATGAATCAAATAAGGAATAATCAAAAACAATGTCCCTAACCCAATGATGACTTTGATTGTGTGTTCTATCAAATTTATTTCACAGTAGTTTCTTGTCTAACACTGTTGATACACTCTCCAGAAATCCATGAGTTCAAACTTAATGATTGAAAGGTTTTTACTCAGGCATTTCTGCTCAGCTGCAGAAACCAGAGGGCACCACAAGAATGTAAAAAAAATTTTTAAAGCACTATTGACAAATTGATAACTATTTCCCAGGCAAAGATTTGATCAATTTTAGAAAATGCTGAAAAATCTTCAAGAGGAAAGATACAGGTGCCTCCCTCACAATGGACCTCCTGCCCAACAGATTTTTGCACAAGAGAATTCCTTTGGAGGCAGTTTTTCCTCCTACACAAATGGACTAAATCCGCATAACAGACTTCTGTTGGTTTAAAATTAATTGTAAAAAAGGTAAGAATTTGATTGTCTTGGAATGGAATTTGCGTGATAGACTTTTCACACAACAGACTAGTATGTCACACAAATTAAGTCAGTTGTGCAGTTGGCAACTGTGCTGGGTTTGGCTTATAAATCTTATCAGCAGTGCTTTTCTTTGTTGGATGAATAGGCTACATTTTTCCAGAGGAATATGTTATCATTTTTTGAGGACAGGTTCAATTTTAGGTCCACTCAGATTTTAAAGGCAAGAAGTCAGAGTTTGAGGTGCACCACATGAGTGTGATGAGATAAGGCTTGTGTTTGCTTCCAACAGAGGGATGAGATAAATGTTGAGTCATTATAGAGTTTCCATATTTTTTAAAAGAACACAATATATTTTATTGAGTATGATTCAGAAATGGTTCACAGCATTCAACTGCTTTTTGGAAATTTATCTGTTCATATTGGTGGTTTATTGGACATTGATGACTTGTCCTCCTGGACACAATTTCAGCCCAAATGAGTTCCTAAAATTTTTCCAAGAGAATTTTTCCAGTGTCCACATAAAAAAAAAACTCGATATATTTCATTTATAATGATTTAGAAATGGTTGAGAAAATGCATCTGCTTTTGATGGACATTTCTCTGTCCATATTGTTGGCTTATATTGGACATTGATGCCTTGTCCTCCTGGACACAATTTCAGTCCAGATGGGTTCCTCAAATTGTTCCAACAGAATTTTTTCAGCGTTCACATAAAAAAATCTATATATTTCATTTATAATGATTTAGAAATGGTTGAGAAAATGCATCTGCTTTTGATGGACATTTCTCTGTCCATATTGTTGGCTTATATTGGACATTGATGACTTGTCCTCCTGGACACAATTTCAGTCCAGATGCGTTCCTCAAATTGTTCCAACAGAATTTTTCCAGCATCCACATTAAAAAAACCTCAATATATTTCATTGATAATGATTTAGAAAAGGTTGACAAAATGTATCTGCTTTTGATGAAAATTTCTCTGTCCATATTGTTGGCTTATTTTGGTCATTGATGACTTGTCCTCCTGGACACAATTTCAGTCCAGATGCGTTCCTCAAATTCTTCCAACAGAATTTTTCCAGCATCCACATTAAAAAAAACCTCAATATATTTCATTGATAATGATTTAGAAAAGTTTGAGAAAATGTATCTGCTTTTGATGGACATTTCTCTGTCCATATTGTTGGCTTATATTGGTCATTGATGACTTGTCCTCCTGGACACAATTTCAGCCCAAATGAGCTCCTCAATTTGTTCCAAGAGAATTTTTCCAGTGTCCACATAAAAAAACCTCAATATATTTCATTGATAATGATTCAGAAATGGTTGACAAAATGCATCTGCTTTTGATGGACATTTCTCTGTCCATATTGTTGGCTTATATTGGTCATTGATGCCTTGTCCTCCTGGACACAATTTCAGTCCAGATGGGTTCCTCATATTGTTCCACCAGAATTTTTTTTTGCATTATCCAGCCTAGGTATTTTCTTGGGCCTTTTCCGTCCATCTTCCGCTGTCATGCCACAATTATTGTTCAGCGTTATTGGTGGGGCATCTGATGAAAGAGTTTCTTGTCCATGTTTCGAAAGGGCCCTGATGTTTCCTTTCCGTTTGTGGAAGTTTTCCCCTTGTGTGCTCCATTACCTTTTATGTCCACTTGGCTGAGCTGTTCAGCCTGCTTTCCTTTTTTGGTGATCATATAGCTTGTGTGGGCTTTTTTGTGTGTCTACAAAAATCCTTGCCCTTTTATGTGAGTTTTTTTTCAAATCTGTTTGATTATACAGCTTTGGAATTTCAGCTTATACTGAATTGGGTTCCTTGATGCATTTTGACAGAAATGTGAAATCTGCATTTATTGATCTACCAAATTTAAGAGGACCAGTGGAACATGGTTATTTGGGTATAGAAACCATGTACTGTACACATGATGGACTATCTCTCTAAAAAAATCCAATTTACTACAAATTACTCTGAAAATGTCTTTCAGAATACTGCTTGGTCCCAAATAAGGTCCACTCCACATGTTATAGGGGTTCTCCATGACAAAATTCTCTGTACAGTAAATCATTTCTGATCCCTTGAATTTTTCTTGCAGAGAGAGTCCACTTGTGTTTGAGCTAAATTAAATCAGAAAAGGTCAGATGATTCTGGATCTCCAACTCAGATATCCACATGACACAGGAATAAATAACCTTGAATGGGTTCAACAGAACTTTCTGGATGTTAAGAAACATTTTTCATACTTTCAACACACACAGGGGTCTATAAGCAAGGCACTTGATTGGTTTGAATTACTGATTTAAAATTTTTACAAGATTTTTTTAAATAATTGCATTCAAATGACTATTTAGCTACTCCAGCATTTTTGATGGATAAAATTTTTTGGCTGACCTCACCTGAAACAGTTGAAGGCTTTCTGAGTCAAGTCTATTGGTGGTAACTCTTCTATGTTCATATTAATCTACAAATGTCTCTAATTTTCCTGGACTAAAAAATCCTAAGAACCCTTTCAAGTACCATAGTTTTTGAGAGCAGGGTACATCAAACAGAAAAAGCAAACTATATTTTTGAAAATTGAGAGGATACAAGAGCAGACATCTCATGCTGCTTGGACTTACTGTAGATATTTAAAAAGAAATATTTTGACAAGTGCTCTTCAAAAAAAGTCCCTCCTCTCTATTTCTGATCCATTTGAAGAACTTTTCTTTGCCAGAACCTTGTTTGAAGGATCTTTTGATCGATTGCTGAAGGCAAGATGAGGTCAGCATCTTCCATCACAGATAAAAAAATTGAATTACAGTGGAGTCCTGGTGATCAAATAATCAGTTGCTGCTCAGCACCAAGGATTTCTCAACTCCAAGGTGACCTTTCAAGATTATTATGGAGGAAGGATCTGTTTTAATCATTTTCAAGTGTCTTTACACCATTAAACATGATATCTTGACTCTTGAGTCAGAAATTATTTGTGTGTGTTTTATTTTCAGTTTTTGTGTTTGCAATAATATACCATTATACAGGTGGGTAAAAACTGTTGCTAAAATTTCAGTGTTTTTTTGATGACCTTTAATTATGAGCAAATGCAAAGTTGAGATTATATCAGGAATACTTTCAAATATGCCTTTAATGGTGAGATTTGAGGAGTTATAGGAATGCATTATAAAAATATTCTTGATTTTTTGGTAATGAATTGAATTGAATTGAATAGCAAGCTTTATTTTCTGTTTTTCAGTGTTCACAAGGTTCAAGCGATGTTCTCACATCCAAACCCCCGTCCAATGTCCACCCACATTCATCCAAACACATTATATCATATCAGAATGGAAAACAGAGAAATGAGCTGTATATGGATATAAAAATAAGAACATAAAATGCTTTTCAAAATATACAATTACATTACTGATGTAAATACGTACACTTTCTTCCCTTCACTGATAGCAAAAGCAAAATATCAGTTTTTTTTAATTGCAGCACAAGGCAATTAATTAAATTAAATTGAAGCCCAAGGTGTTCAGCCTGCTCCCAGATAAGGTATATAGTTGAATAAACATTTTGAATAGAGTCTTTGATGAGAAATCATATAAGTTCAACAGTTTATCTTAAGAGTTTTTTCATTGGATTTCAGGAGTCAAAAATCTTTTTCAAGCTCATTTCTGTAATGAATGTCTACTTATTGCAGAACATTTTAGTTTGGATTTGATAAAATTTCTCCAGAGGTTATGAACAATCTTTTTCCACAACCACATTTACAGTGAGCACATTTTTCATTTATTTTTTATTTTTGGTGGAATTTTATCAGGGTGATCACTGACTATCAACATCATATTTTTCAAGCCCACATAGAATACTGATGACTCAAAACGCAATTTTCATTTTCTGTGCATAACAGTAATTTTTTGCAATGTTCCCAAGTAAAATTTGATGAAAGTTCAGTTTTGACTCATAGATAACTTTCAAGGAGGAAAAATGAGGGAGATGTTCTGTATGTAGCTGGAGTGAAGATTGCCAGGATTTTGAGGAACCCCTTGTATTTAGCCCCAAAGGTTTTAAAACCACGCCTTTCAGTGGAAAAGCTCGCAATTATCCACCAGCAGAAAACGAGATCCTTTTTTCTGTTGTGAAAAAGCCTGTTCTGTGATGGAATAATGAGGCGGTGGCAACCTTGCATTCCGAAATTGCAACCTGTTGTTAGGATACCCGGTAGTTATTTCTCCGAATGCGCCAAATTATTGCTCAACTGCCTGGTGTGTTCCTTGGTTTATTTTTGTTGTGGAAAATTGCGAAAGTGGCTTTTAAATGTGTATATGGCTGTTTCATATAGTCAAGGAAATTTCTTTAATGTAGATGTGCCCATTTCTGAAATTGTGCCCAAAAATGTTACTTCTGTCAGGCTGTAATTTTGTTTTCACTGTTAACATGTTTGAGAATAATGATCATATCTCATGACATGTGTATGAATGAGACATTAGGACAATTATTCAAATGAAACTTTTCAAAAGTGCATTTGCCTTCTATGCATTATTGAATACAGTACATATGATTTTTTTTTTTGTATTTTCAAGGCCTCCTCTTCAAATGCATTTATAGTTGATAAAATACTTGGGGTGATACAAATTGTTGTGATACTTGAAGAAAATGTTTTGAACCTTTTGAATGCTGACAAGCATCAAAATGAAATGTGTGCTGATTTTGTCAGTCCTGTCTTTTTTTTGTGTGAAGCATTTCCAGTTGCAGAAAATGCCCTAATATGTTTTATTTTCAAAAAGATTCAAATTTTCCATCCCACAGTGTCCAAGAGACTTTCTTCCAAACAAATAAAAAATTTTATGCGCAATTTTAGTTGCTTGACAATTTTTTTTTAACATTGGAATGGAAAAATTGTAATTCTTTCTTGAAAAAAATTCAGTTTCTTTCAAGCAAAAAAAAATATTATAATTGAAAAGCATTTTTGATTTTTTAAACATTGGAATGGAAAAACTTTAATCCTTTCTTAAAATAAATTTAGTTTCTTTCAAGCAAAAAAATATTAAACCTCAAAAGCCCAAGAACTTTTTTTGCACTATATCTACAACTTATCTCAAATGATGCAATTTCATCCTGCAGGGAAACTTTTACCCATGGTGGTTCTTTGAATGCAGATAAATTCTCTTTTTAGACCAATTTTGTCTGCAGCAATTTTTTCTTTACAGTCAACCCCTGCACAACATACTTATTGATATGTGCAACACACTAGTTTCTTGTGTGAAAAGTTTGTTATGCAAATTCAATTATTAAAAA
>CAJPEX010004283.1:0-22811 GCA_905338405.1 Notodromas monacha | reverse complement strand
ACAATAATGCATAAGAAACATCCCACACTACAATCGCTGTGTCTGCTTCTTTGTCTCACACACGACGACCCAGAACAGAAATTTTACGCTTAAGAATTCCATCCAGCTTGAGGAAAATCTGGTGGAAATTCGACAGTTCAATTCTCTGAGAGCAGACGAGAAGATAATGCTGCTCATTCTTGCGCGATGATCTCGAAATTTTTTCCAGGGCTTTGAGTTATTTTTCATTTGCCCCCACTCAATAATTTCCTATGATGAATAATGAATAAAATACTGTCACGTGTCTAACGTAAATATAGAAGAATCCCTGATGTAGATTTAGGAGATGAATGCATGTGTGGGGTCGTGGGTTGCGTTGAAAATCGAATGAAGGAAAAACAAAAGACGACTTGAATATAGGAGAAGAACCCTGATTGTAATTTGGTAAACCCTTCGTATACAATAAAATAAACTAGAAAGGGTCAACTCGGCAACAGTCAATCAGTCCAAAGCATTGATTTGCATAACTCTGGTGAAGGGATTCTTAACTGGAAAGACCTTTTCTCTGTCAAGAAAATAGCTCAGAACCCTTTCCAGACCTGAAGCATAATGTAATCAGACGGACCCCGTCGGGGCAGCAAAAAATTCCAAGCTCAGAAAACCTAGTTTCCTTCAACTTGTTCTCTCTTTTTCTTTCAAACAGGGGATAAATTCAAATTCTTTGAGATGACGTAATTGATGATAAATGCTTTGTAGAGCAGCATCATAACGTTAAAACATGTAAATCATATCACACTAATGATCGCGGTTATTTAAAGAAATTGCATCGAAGGATATCAAATAGTTCTGATATCGTCTTTTAATTTTTTACAAAAATTGTCTAAGCTAACGATATTTTGATTTTTATGGTAAAAAAAACGAACTCAAACGCGCCAAGAACTGTAATTGGATTCAGCCTGTTTACTGTTTTTGATATGGAAACTGCTGAACTCAATGAGTAGTGAAATTAAGAAAAGGTGAATGAAATTATGCGACAAAGTATTATGAAATTATATAATGAAATAAATAGCTGATACCTTCTCTATTGAGAGACATTTATCTGTTTTTTTCGAGGTTTTTTTTTATCTATTACCCTGAATAGCCCGATTCTTGTTCAGGGTTTTTTCGATAACTTCCATCCATCCTCGAATGCCTAAAATACGGGCCAAGTTCCAATTATTTTTTGGCGAATTCGCACGCAAAAGGATGGATCCGCGTTGGATAAATTTCGCAAAAAGCTAAAAATCCAGGACATTTCTGGGGAACACATTCATTTTTGTCTAAACTTTAACGAAAAGCCTCAGGAAAGATGATCTTCAATTTTCGCGAAGGTAAAATTACCTCAGAATTTTTCATGAGAAAGAAAGATGGCCGACCAGCGTCAAGATTTTCATTACGCTTCTATTGTGTCCCCGTCTCCAGCTTTCATGTCTTACTTGTCAAAACTCGTTGTTCTTCTCATCTTGGTGTCGAAAAAAAAGGAGCCGGAAATTCTCATCTTAAGGGTAAATCACGTCGTGCAAGAAAGCTGTTGCTTTTCT
Source organism: Notodromas monacha (assembly GCA_905338405.1). Lineage (NCBI taxonomy): Eukaryota > Metazoa > Arthropoda > Ostracoda > Podocopida > Cyprididae > Notodromas > Notodromas monacha. The sequence continues at coordinate 21,252 of CAJPEX010004283.1, read as the reverse complement.
TTTTCTTCCCATTTCTCAACAGAGAAGGAAAGAAAACAACGGAACGCATTGCGAGTATTGTGACACAGCAGGAATAACAAAAAGAACAGCTTCTTTTGTTCCTATGCGAGTTATTCTTTCGCACATACGTTCCTCAGTTCCGTGTTTGCCATGACATTCGGAAATGGCAAACGGTTATTTCGAATGTTTTTCTGCGGACAATAGCTTTCCCTTAAAATTCTTTTCGGCAGACCAACTGGTTTCTGCGGGAAAGTAAAACATTTCCCCTTTCAAGCAATCGATAGTTCTCCAGAATTTTATCATGTGTTCGGATATATTTTTTAATTAGTATAAGGAAACCAGAAATCAACTGTGTTCAGTTCTTCTTGATTTCCTGAACACATTTTTTGAGATATTGGCATTTGTAGGATGACCTTTTTCCAAAAGTAGGATTTATAAAGCACGACGTACAAGATATATGAAGTTCATTTATTGTATGATAACTGTAGACAAGAGGTTTTTCACATAAACAGCAATTTGAGGGGTATTCTGATGAGGAAAAAATTGAAAGGAACGATAGAAAATGGAACATAAAAATAGCAATCCAAGAAATTCTTCAATTTTCAATTGTCTTTTTTCATTTCATTTTTTTGCTACATTTGTGGAGGGGTGACTTGTAAAATTTTAGTGTTTACTTTCATGAATGCATTTTACCAATTACAGAATGTTTGTTCAATTCCACCAGAATGTGACTGACAAACAAATAATTTGCGAAAAACTGATGCAAATTTTGGTGGAACCAGATTTTTGAATAGCAGATTTTTGAATGAAAATGAAAATATTTTGAAATGCATTTTCCCTAAAACTATGCATATTTTTATTCTTTAAACGATCGAAACGCCAGATTTACACGAAAAACACCTAAAACCATATTTGGAGCAACGTGGCGAAGTTTCAAGTGCACAAAAGAACCGATGTCAGAAAATTGCGTGTCAGTACGGTTTCTTTTAAGATTTTAGCTCGAGAAAACATATAAGCACAACTATTTTTTGTTTTATTTTCTTTTTGCGAGATTCATCATCACGTCAAGACGTTGTCGGGGAAACGTGAAGACCCTTATTTTTACGTGATGCACCATGAAAAAGGGCTTTTAGGCTCATGACAACGAATATTCAAAAGATTACCCTTGGACTTCTGCACCAAGCCATATAGAAGAAGGAAATTGCAGTGTTCTGCTCCGAAAATACGAGTCTTCCTCAACAGTACAATAACTAAGGAAAAACATGCGGAAAAACAAGTCCAGCCCTTGCATGTCAAACACTGCTGGTTTGAAGTGCTTTATAGAGGATTCAGAATTGCTGAAATGAACACTTGACACGCTTTCACACAGCGTTGATAATTATTAAGCGCGTGCAAAAAAAAACTTGACTGTTTCATGTGGAAAATTATTACCCTGTTGGGCCGAATGAAGGGTAATTAACTGCAGGTTTAATGGCTCAGTCTCGAAATGAAATAATAGTGCTGTATTTAAAATAAATAAATGCGTTTTTATATAGGGTTCTCTGGACGTTTTATGTGATAATTAACATTATGAACCACAACAATTTGCATGCAAATAAGTCTTTTGAACCTGAATCTTTCAGAATTTTGATCAAGATACACGGTACTACTGGTGGAATGTAAACCTGGGCCGTTTGATCTCCTGTAAACATTCCATCCTCGGATTCATGTTTTCCGACTCGTCGCGACTGTTATTCACAGCGGATGTGAGGCAAAAACAAATGCGTCTCGCGGGTTCGTATTCTGGGTTTCCTGAAATCAGAAGCTGGGTTACATGCGGAATATTATACCCGGGATCCCGTATTTTCGATCGAGATTGATGCTGGAGAAGTGATGAGGGTTTTCCTGGTTCACCCGAAACTCATTTCCGATCGTAGAAAACGATATCCCTTCAACTAGAAGCCAATTTAGTACTTCTTGGGCTTCCACCGAGCGGAGCAGAACGACGCGTGCAATATTACTCAGAAGCGATTCAAGCAGCAGTCATCAACAAAATACTATTTTATTTTATTTATTTATCCGTTTTCTACCCTTGTCATATGAATAGATCTCATCAACTCAAAACATAACCCCCCGCCTGGACGAGCGACCCGTTTTGCTTGGATGATTTACCAGGAACCTCATTCTATCTTGATTTCTTCCACTGTAAGAGATGAGTGGCAAGAAAAGACCTTGTTTTCAACAAGCTGCATCATGAGCCTGAGTTGTGATGATCCCAAGAATAACAGAGATGATCTTGCTTTGATGCCATTAGTGTTAACATTCAGTGAATAATCAGTATACCTCTTGTTGATTCCAAAAGAAGCTAACAAAATCAGAAAATGGTTTTATTTGTGAACTTAATTTCATTATTATTCTTTGTTATCCTAAACCAGAAAAAAAATTGATTGAAGACACTTTTGACAAACAATTAATCTTTGATCTCAACTTTCCAGGATAAGCTTTTTGTCAAGAAGAATTCTGTTCTTTATGGCCAGGGCTGAGTGAATCTAGACTTCTCGTATTTAAGTGATAATGTATATTTCTCTAGTGCAGCAAACAAGAGTCAGACCAACAATGAATATCAATACATACACTTTGCAGTACCTTTATAGATTTGAGCAAAGCCAGATGCAACTGCGCAACCAAAAGGGGCACAGAAAGGGGGACTGGCAAATGACCTCAAACCAGACAATGCAAGTAGAACGCGCAATGACCTCATCTGCTTTGGAGCAGCAAGTTGCTATGCAGAATTTACTGAATGTTCCAGTACATGAAACACAGAAAGCAGAGAGCAATATTATTCACCTGTAGTAGGACATATATTTTGGTGACATCTTAATCCTTTGCAAAAATTACAGATGAACCTTGATAACTCAAGCCTTCCTATATCACATTTTAGGTTCAATAAGTCTCTGTCTGAATTTGTTTGAAAACAATGCATTTAAAGCTCCCTAAATCAAAGGCTTTCCCCAGCAAACATCCATAACTCGGGTTTTCTGGACGCCTTTTGGTTATTCTTTTATTGACAAAGGAAAGAGAAAAATGAAAATGTTACTCGATGTGTTTTGAGAGGGAGAAAAGGATCAAGTTGGGCAAATGAACCCTTGCCCCCAAGTTTAGCATATATTTTCAACTCATTCAAGCAGCAATTTAAAGCCCAGAATATTCCCAACAACGATATCCTGAAATTATTTTTTATTTCTCAATCAGAATGCTTTTTTCTATAACCGAGGACTGACGACATACTGTCAATATTGAAGTGATTATACTGCAATATATTTCAAATATGTCGCATAAAATGTTTTGCATTCATGAGTATATGATGAGAAGTCCGAGAACTAAAGCAACGACGATGACGAGGGGATCAAAGCCTCGAGTACTTTCCGATTCGACACCGATATTTGGAAACGACGGGACATCCGTGGGAAAGTAGGTGTCGATGATGAACTGTCGCTGAAAATGTACTCCATGCTATGGGTTCCCTCTTTTGAAGCGATTCCCCTGGTGGAACCCATCTCACATGGAAAACCAGGGCTTTGGTGAGATGAGATCAAAGAGCCGATCGCGTCGACTGGCAACACCCCGGTTTTTCCTCGCCATTTCCGCCAGATTTTATCGGCAAAAACTCATAAGCACAGGCCATTGACTGTCCCGAGCATAAAAAAGTCCATCATGAAATCAATGATGGGAAGATGATACCTCCTTCACATGTGACATTTCTCTGCGTTCTGATCTTGTTTAGAGGCTTGGTTTTTGGGAGCTAAACACCTGGGAACACAAGAATGGTCAGAGCAGACCATATGATCATGTATTGGATTACTTGGCTGAAAATAAAGGAATATAAAAGCCCACAAATCCCATCACTTGGGAAATCAGGATATAAGTCAGGATATTTTTGCAAAATTGTGTGCCCATGAGCACTAAAAATTTCAAATTTTCAATTTTGAACCAAGGCCTAGGTTGGAAAAAATTTCAATAATTTTTTCCTTTTCTGTACAAAACTTTGGCTGTAGAAATATTCTCACTGGGTGGCCCTTTTCCCTGCATTCCTAGCATAGGATGAATATTTGAGATTTATCAAGACAATAGTTTGTTCTTTGCCTGGATTTTTCCTGACCTAGACCTTCTCAACCTAGTCCAAGGGGCATTTCAGTGACCTTAGGTCAAAAGAAAATGTTCCTGGCTCCAGAAAAATTCCAGCTTTGCTGGAAGATGGAAAACAACCTGCTGCTAACCAAGGGTTATTCAAGACGGATAGGATACAGAAATGACAAATTCCTGCAATTCACGGACATGAAAGTTTTTTTAATATTTAGAGATGGGAAACCTGAAAGGGTTAAATAATAGATGCCATGTGCTCAGACAATAGACAGAAGAGGAATTAAAGAATTATATCCAGCAATTGCTCCTTTGCGCAAATTTTTTTAGGCGAGATTATTTTCGCTGCTGAGAGATTCTTGGAGCATTGCGTTACAAAACAAAGAGTTTCAGATTTAAATGTTGATTCATCGCAATCTTTTTTCATGGCTGCCATTGAGATTCAACTTTTTTGAATTCATCACAGTTTCTGATATGAAGTAGGTGATACCTGTTTCAATACCAATAAACCTTCAGTGGTTTCATTTTTGAAATTGAATGTCAAACATTTTTTGAACTCAAGGCGGGAAATGGAGAATTATTATCAAAATAACTCAACAGACTGATCATAGCTTCATCTCAGCTTGATTGCATCACCTATAAAGTCTGTTGCCGTCACTGTTTCAAATGCAAAGGGAGGCATTTTTCTTCGCCCATTTCTTTTTTTTTTTAATGGGCGAAGCAGGGAAAACGGGTCAGGGCAAAAAATTGAACGAGTATTATGAATATTCAAAGCTACCAACTTGTGAGAAAAATAGGTAATTTATTCATGATTTAGGATTTTCTTCAGCAGATCGTTTGTTGTAATACAAATAGAACCTTCAACTCGTAAATGAAATCGCCGCAAAAGTCATTGAATGAACACATCGATTCGTAATTGGTTTCTCTGTGATTGTAATGAGACGCGGTACTCTATTATGAGATCCTCTTCATTTTTTGTCCAGTCTATATACGAGGCTCTTCCAAAAGCAAATAGTGCATGGTTTGCTGAAATTCCCCAGATGGGCAATATCTGCAAAATAACACTCTAATGTTTTCACAGCCCAGATATAAAGAGTAGACATAAAACGGAACAGCTTCAACTTCCCCCGGCTTCCCTCAAAATCACCGTCACATTCCTGCTATATTTTTTCCTCCCTTGCCCCCAGGCAGATTCTACGCCTTATCGCCCTGGTTGGGTAAACGGGGACACGTATTCACGCCATATGGCGAGAAGCTCGCTGCTTTATATTCATGGAAGTTTTTGCGAAAATTGCAACTCACTCATATTTCCATATAATACGCTTCACCGCCCTGAGGTGAACCGCGCTTCTGCGAATCTTCATGAAGAAGAATGCAAAAATAACCCGCATTTTCTCCCTTTTATCAGATAATGCAGTTATCCGTGAAAACTTTTCGGGTCACGATAAAATCCTCGGATTTATCTTCCACTCTTTTTGTTGGGCACATTATGCTGGTTATTTTTAAGGTCGTTTTTGAATGACTTATTGTTGTCGTGGGAGAAAATATTACTTCGATATAAAAATCTGTGTAACAACGAAGCTTTCAGTGTTCAGGGTTGTTCAGGAACTGCAGAAATATCCTGTCATTGATATTTAATTTCTTTTTCAGGCTGTTCCAAGAAAAAAAGTTACTTTAAATAGCCTGTGACATAATAATGTGAATGCATTGAGAAACACTGAGAAAACATGGTTCAGGATGTCTTTGAAATTAGAGATTTATGTTTGACAAGAATGAGCTTTTCATTGTCATGCTAGTGATCAAATGGTTCAAGAACAACTCTTCACAATTATTTAACTCCATTGACGGAGGATTTAGATGAGTCCTTTAAGTGAGATCATAAGATTTAATGAGATTAACCTTCGAATTAATTTCAAATGAGGATATCTTTTTTATTTGGGAATTAATTTCAAGACCGACGCCAAATTTTTTTAAAGCATTTCAAACAAGTCTTTTTCGGTCAATCTAATTATGAACAGGCTAACAAATGCAAAACAAAAAATTATGATAAATCCTGCAAATGGAAAAAATCCTACAGGCGAAAATTCTGAGCTTGCTCATATGTTCCAACCGCTTAATCGCTTCATCAATAAATGCCTACCTTCGTCTGCTTTCTCCTTTATCGTACAAAATATGGAATAACCCTTCACCCAATTCTATGTTTAATATTCCATGGGGATTATAATGGATTTTGAAATGGTTCAGAAAACACACCAGTGGAAATATTTACTGTTGGCTTTGAGAAAACATGATGAAGAACAGCGACGCGTCAAATTCCTGATTGGATTCCGGATGTGTTCATATGTTCAAAGGTCTATAACAGCACTTATCTAGCATTGCAATTTTCCTCCCACGTAACTAATTTTATAGTAAATTCCTTCCTATATACACAGTCAACATCAACGAGTTTCTTTCGTTCATATCCGAATTGTTGGAAGGTTCTGTGGGTTTGTCGGGTTCTTGCTTCGACATTCTCAATGAATTCCGAATGTGATCCGAAAAAAAAAAACAAGTCTTCTGGTCTTTCTCAACTGTCTAGCTTTCCCTGGGGTAGAATTTCTGGAAAACTTCAGAGCAACAGCAGAACTTTCCACTTTCTAGCCAACGCACAGGAAAATTTCGATGTTCATCATAAGCAAAAAAATTATTTTGCGCACCGGAATAAGTCACTTCTGGAGTTCTGGTGGTGTGTGTTTCCTCTCTGAATTCAACCAACCATCAAGATAATTGCTCTGGAGAATGCGTAAGACACCTTGATATTTTTCAGAAGAAGCATAACCTATAATTAAAGTGCAATGAAAGCAAAACATGCTTTGAAATCCGAAGCGCGAGAAAATCCATCTCATTAAAGTTTCAGTTTGGACGCGCGACGGAAAAAAAAGGAATTTCGCTCACCTTTTTCTCAGACCAAAAATTGTGTGCTCAGTCGGTTTTATTTATTTTTTTCGGAAAAATAAAATACGCAGGAAAGTTGGAAATGGGCTTTTGTTTTCCTTCGTGATGGAGGAGTTCGGCAAACCTCGCGTTCCGCTATTGAATAATTGATTTACCAAAGCGGTTTCTCGAGTTCCGTTCTCGAGCGAGAAATTTCGTGTCTCGGCTTGCACAGAGAATTGTTGACGGGTTTATGCTTTCTTATTTGGCTTTTTTGGCTCTCAAGCCTCACTAGTTTATTCGTGCATTTTGTTTCTTATTCAGTGAATATTGAATTGCACGACGGCTCAAAACAAGCACAATTTTGAAGCTTCAGATTTCCCAGCATTTTTCCACCTCTGTTAGAAAGGTATGTCAGTTGGGATGATAAATTTTTTTTCTTGGATATTATTGTCAGGATTATTAAAGGTCTTCTAGATTTTTTCCTCAAGATATTGCATCGACATAATTCCGCTAAAATTCATTTTGAAATGAAACATCAATGACCGCCAGCTTCCATGCGTGGGGTGTTCAATATTTTATCTCAAAAAATTTTACTGTAGGTCCTTTAAAATCTACCCCAAAACATAAACTGAGTGATACCATCTCAAGAGTTATTTTCAATAATACTGTATATTAATTAAAGCTTCATCAATATTCAATACTTCAGTATAGAGAAACTAAATCGTTCGAAAATATGAAGACAGAATTAAATCAATATAAATTTCAACGAATAGTGGTAAAGAAAAGTCTTTCAGAATCCTCTTCATTGAAAATTTGCAAAACGCTGTTCGGAGATGTTTCCATTATATGGTTCCGACAGATAGCATTAGCATTTGTCCGACATGCCTGCAATTTCCAGAGGAAAAGCCCGACTGGGTCTCAAAGATAATTCCATGCATGGAGTAAACAACATGAGATGAAGGGAAATATGTGCAGCAAATTATGTTAATTCTCAGCTAGGGACACGTCGAACATGCGGAGTGACTTTATATCTGCCTGATACAGTGGCTTTCTCTCATTTTGTAGTCACATCAAGTTCCGATGACGAAGCTCGGGAATTACTGTAATAAAAGCTGATGCTCCACGGGAAATTATCTAGTCCTGAACCCCAAGAAACTAAATATTGTGAATGACCAGATTGAATGGGTAGATTTTAAATACTCGCTCAATTAAACACAGTTGAAGACTTGAACCAAAATTTTAGAGAACTGCACTTTTAAACAATGTCGAGGTTATGATTTTCCTCATCCTTCAACTTGGCATTCAATGTCGTATTTTTTCTAAATTTTTGGAAATCAATCATATTCACACGTTTACAACATTCACACCTTCCTTTATTATTTGGATAGAAAATCGGTGGATATCACAGGAAACATCACCTTACCGGATGAATTTTAATTTTTCTTTAACTAGCTTTAGAAAATTTCAGTGCATGGTTAAGAATGGAGTATTACTAGATTTAATGTGCCCATGCAAATTTGGACACATGCACAACCTAACGTAACAATATTTTGTAAGAATAGAATATAGAATAGAATAACCTTGCACAATCATCTTGTTTGACCATAAAATGCTGTCAATGATAATGTTTCAATCTGAAGCATATTCGAATATTTATGCGGAAATACTAGGAGATAGAGATTTCATGAATTGAAAATGCATTCATTGTTCGTTACGTTGATGCTGGTATCTTTGCTTTTTAAACACTACTGAAGAGTTCATGCCCAGAAAAAAAGATACCGAATTCGGAAAAATTCGTTTACAAAATGATTTAAATTGTTCCTGAGACTGAAGTCTATGCCAAAGAACGTTTCATTAGTCATATTGTCCAACTTTAGCTGGATACATAATTTTCTCTTTTTAAAATTGTAATGGGGTCCATGATGAGCACATAATCGGTGCTTGGACCCTCGTCCTCAAGTACAAATCTCCACTTATCAGATCCCACTTTCCCATGAACTTCGTTGTAAACATAATTGATTGGTTCTCCTGATTATCTAAGATTTGGGAAAGACCCCCAGAAGTTGTATACAATTTTTTTCTCAAATCCAGCAAATACAGGAAATGTTTGTGCAGAAGAATTCACACAGAATCCCACCTTTTGGCATGAAAATGAGGCTAAAGAGCACAGTATAGTCTTGCTATACTGTGCACAGATGATTAAAAACACCTTAAAACGAGAAGTAATTTATTAGCCTGTTTTATATTACGAATATTAGGGTGATTTTTATGGTAAGATTAATGTTGAATTTCCGTAAATATAAGTAGCTGACTGTTTTAATGGACCTCAAAATTTCACATTTTTCCAGTTTTTCCAGAACTTTGGCAATGTCTGTAACTAAAGACATGCTCCCCATGTCAGGGCAGATATTGAGTTTAAATTTCCCTCAAGTCAAATAGCATTTCTGTCGATTTATCAAACGAACCCCTGACAAAAACTTCGTGGGAATATGGTAGAAAAAGAACCTATCAAACGCCTTTTGTTGCTTGAATCGAAGTGTACATTTTCTTAAAATGGATCCAGATCTTGTTAAATTTCCACATCAAAGTGCAGATGGAAAGTGGAGTGTGTGTTTGGGTTCGCAACAACCATTATCGTCACATATATCAACAAGGACCAGAGTGACGTTGGCTGTTCCCGAAATAATTCTCGAAATTTATTGTCCTGCCGGACGCTGGCTTACGACCTGCATATGTACGTACATCATATATACATCATATAAATATACTGTATGTATATATATATGTTGAGAGGATGCATATATACAGTTCAAACAGTGTAGGAAATTCTCTTCGATCAGCAGCTTCATCCCACACTTTGGGGGCATGGCGGAAACCCGTCGCCGTTAATGCCCTCTTCGGGGCATTTGCATGATTTCTCGAGTCTCGATGTGTAGGCACATTAATCCCTTCACATTCCCCACGTAGAGTCCCCATGTGCTCACCGCACTTCGACGTTATCCACGGATGGGTTGATCAAATGGCCTCGGATTCCATACACTGTATACACCATACAGAACAAGCTCGTTCTGAATGGATTCAATTTCCCTAAAACGCTCCTTCCGCGAAAGGGAAAGAATAAATGAACGCTCCGAGAAGCATTTCGCAGATGATATTAATGCTGTCTCATCATGCTGGTTCAGCTAAACGAAATTGATAATGCGTTTTTGTTGTAGGGTTTATTTCAATAATGATGCTTGCCTCGTTGGGAAGCCTCGATGCGGAAAAGTACCCAAGGCTAATTTCATAGAAGTTTCTTCTGAAATCATCCGACAAAGCCATCTGCGGGAAAGCTTTTAAAGAAATTTTATGAAAGGGGTACTGAGGCTTCATGGATTTCACGCAAATTTTGCTCGAGCACATGGAAGCGTCAAAGTAATAATTGTAATCAAGCATTCGAAATTGTATATATCATATTTCAAAGTTAAAATTCTTATCCCAAAAATTTTGATGTTGATCAGTATGTCCAACAATGATCAGTTGTTGTCAAATACTTCTTTATAGCCAAAGGAATTAAATAGAAGATTTAAGACATTTTCTGCAACTTCCAAAGGAAACAGAAAAGTTATTCCATGAGAGTATACAAAGTAGGTTTTATTATATTTGTCACACAGTAAATACAATACAAATGCTACAGATCAAAGTGGCATAGATCTGGCATTTGGTCAGAGTCAGGTGCTTTAAACTTAACGCAACATAAAATGCACCTGTATATATAGCTTTGGCTGGCCAAGGTTGAGGAACGCACATAGGAACCAATTTGGGTCAGGGACATCACACTTTGTTGGTTTAAAAGGAAAGAAGCATGAGCGCAGTTGGAAAGGATTTGGTCAACAATGGGATTGTGAAATATAATAGCTAGCGCACATGGCACAGCTAAGCTTAAAGGAAATACATTAGCTTAAAAGGGTCATACAGAAAGTGAGAGGTGTTGTGGTCATTATTATGACTACAAAACACATCTGTTGTAACAAAGGAGTATAATTCCAATTCTTTAACATTTCTTACAAAATCATCCACCAAAGTCAGCCATATTTGCCATCAGCTGGAAAGCTTTTGACTAAAGTTTTTCCCAACGGCTGAAGCTCAACATTTTATTCTGGAAATTTAAACTTCGAGGCAATATTTTTAATCAAGAGTTTGAAATTAAATACAGTATTTGCTATTTTTAGGTTAACATGATTTTGATACAAAGAATGAAGTTTCCATATTGAACAACTCATGGGAATCATTACTTGGATATGTTCGATCTTGGCGTATACTTTTAGTTACATTTTCTTTGTCTGCTGGTCAGGTCTTAATTGGAATAAGTTGGATTGATTGAATTTTATTTGGTTATTTTTACTTTTGATCAGAATATATCTGGTTATTTTATATTGAACCAAGTTTGCGGGTCTCATGTTTATTTCGGAAATCAAAATTCAAGTTACACCTGTCGAACACCTCGAAAAGTTAAGTTGCACATAGCGCAGAAATCGTTTTCAATTTTTAAAAACAACCTTCTGTTTCAGATATTTACAGTACACATGAATTCTGTAACCAGAACTGGGCAAAGAGTTTAGATGCTTCATTTTACAAAAATAAAAAAATAGTGTGATTGGCTATTCAACCCAGGAAAAAGATATGCGGCGACCTTGCAAAGTTTTGAATGCCAACTTCGGTCACTTGGGAGTTCGTATCTCGGCTGTGTGGATTCAAGGTGAATGTATGAAGAATCTCTTGGAATATGATATGAAGTGAACTTTAACCTGAGCCCAAGAAAGAATGTCCATTTCTTCAAGGAACAATGAAAACAAAAATTTCCCTTTTTTTTCAAGATCTTCGGTTTCAAACCATTCCCGTGTTGCCCACAATTTTGATACATCCTGCTGTAATTTTTCCGAGTTTTCCAGCACAGAGTGAACAGAGAAAATGAGCAAAATAAAGTTGTGTAATCCCGGATATCTTCCTGGGGATATCCCGGAAACTTCTTCATGAGCGAGAAATGGGAGGCATGTCGTTTCCGATTCCGGGTCCCCAGCACCAATGCGTCATCCATCAAAGAAAAAATAAAAACCGAGCCCACTTCCGTTTCGCCAGTTTCCATAACAGCTGCCAAGTTTTTACTGGTCTTTTTCTTTTCTCATTTCGTGGCGGGCTTCTCATTCCATTTGACTAAAAAAAACAATTCTATACAAAAGATGAAGAACAGTTTTCCAGTCCGATGATTTTTAGAGCAGAAAACAGATCGGTCCTTTGCCGCCCTAGGGCTAAATTTTGTTGGAGCATTCGTGTTGAATAAGATTTCGAATGGCTTTCAACACGCGTTGCGAATAACTATTACGCTTTTTATCATACCAACAATATATTCGAGGATTTTCTGGCTGTTCCAATAGGTTAAGATTTCAAGTAAATGTTTCCTCACCACTGGACAAAAGAATGTTCTAATTGAGCCCCGGAATGTTATTCTAAATTTCCGGAGAAGCCTTCCATAAGCTGAAAATCTGGAAAATCCTCTCCCTGATTATAGGTGGGTTTATTCGCAAGTTCTCTCAAGATAAATTACAAAAGCGAAGGAAAATGTCACGCGAGATCGTGATTTTTATAATGTATTAATCATATTTATTATTTCGATTAACAACGAACCTTCAAAACTATAATAGCAACACTTTCCGTTGCCGAGTACTTATTTTTCCATGATAAATTCCTTTACACTTCTATGGGGGAAGTTTTAAAGCCTGGCCAAAATATTCCCTATTTTTAGCCTACATAAAATAGACTTTTTCGTCATTGTTGATTTTCTCGTGATCAAGTAAGGTACTCGTCCTGAATCACTTCAAAGCTATTTGATCATTGGATGGATGAAATTCATTTCATTAAGGGATGAAAGCATTCCCTCCATGCAAATGAAATTCCTGGAAAAAATGAATAAACCCTTTTTTATGTTTATCATATATTCAAACACCTTTAATGCTGCAATCATCTGCTGACGGATTTCCCATTTTTCAAAGAAAATGCAGGTGATTAAAAAAACACTCAATCCAATTTTAGGAATAAAAAAGCAAAATTCGTGGCAAATTAAAGTGACAGCAACATTTTTCAATGCCGCAAAATTCCGGAAATCTCATGACAGAAACGTTAATCTCAACATTTCGTGGTCATGTGTGGGTGTATATGGCAACTGAATTCCTCGAAGCGAGGAATTTATTCGTCAGCTTTGATCGTAATGGAATTTTTAATCAAAGGCCTCATCAAGTTTTCTAGCCTGGTATAGAAAGAAGTTGAAAAGTGAAAAGTTGGAGGAAACTAATCAGGTTACGTTTGCTGTTGCTGTTGGTGAATCGCCAGCAGTACTATATGTACGTATACCACGTGCATGATCGTATTTCTAGGATAGGATAAAAATCACATTATACCCCCACCCCCCACCCCCCCTTTTTGTGAGTGTTCTTCTTGTTATACTTTCAGCGACGGGGACCTCAGGGATCAACCCTGCCGTCATGAAGAAAACCCTAATGAAGTCATGGGAAAACTCGGTTGGAGACTTGCTTCACGCGAGCAAGGAAAAAGCTGCCTTTTCTGGATTATTATGAGCAGCTACCTTTTCTTTCTTTCTTTTCGTTTTTTTAAGGAGAAACTCCCGAGAGAAATCCAGAGAGAAGCAGGTCGCATCGAGATTGGAGAGATGCGACAAAAGGATTTTCATCTGATTGCTGGCTTATAGTTGGATCAATGCTTCCAGCCCTTTCGATATCAGTTTCGACTTCATCACCGGCATCAGCAAGGGCTTGGACGACAGAAGTTATTTCGAAACTTTTGAATTTTACATGTATTTATATGCTGATGGATTACCAGGGTTTTGTATGTGTCAAGATATGGGTGATACGCATGGTCCGAAGTCTTGCCCATGTCCAGGTTTGAACAAGCTGATTTTATTTGATAGATACATTGATATACTGTACAAGCGTACTTATTCGACGCTTTTCAGCATTCACCAGGTTATAAAAAATTTCCCACATTCCCTCCACACTTACATTTGACACTCATCAGCCCTGAAAAAATCCCTGCATATTATTAACCTTTGAATGGTGGCAGCCGCATTCCCATCCAATGGCAAAGTTGGGATTTTTTTTTTTTTGAACACAGGCACATTTCAGTTTGACTGATGAAGGCAGGAAAATGTGCCTCAGTTGAGAAGGTCAAAAAGTTGGGAAAATCTTGGAAGAGTAAATCTTTGGTTTTCGAAAATCTGCAATGCTAATCCCAAGATTAGAATTCAGCCACACAAAAAAAAAACACCCGGCAAGGAATATTTTTCATTTTTCAGCAATTTTTTCTGTATGGAGAGAAAAAAAGTTGGGGTTATTTTCCCAACCATGGTTCTAAGTTCATGTTTTTTATTTATTTCAGTGCTCTTGGCGGGCACAAAATTCTGCAAAAATATCCTAACTTTGCTGCATAAGTTTTAAAATAAAATACATCACTGTACATACAAATGCACAAATAATGCATTTCCATATTAGTGTCCCTATTGGTTTATGAAGGATGACAAAAATCACAGCACTTTTTTATTTAAATTTTTATACCTTCATTTGAAATATAGGACTTTTTAAATATGCTGAACTATTGTTCCATGAAAAACCCCTTCCCTCAATTAGGATAATTCACCCACATAATTTATGTATGCCTATAGGGCTGATTTGATTTTGAAAGAAGCCCCAAATCGACGAAAGATTTCGGTAATTCAGCAATTACCCGCCAAATATGGGTAATGAAGCAGTTTAATGATTGATCATCAATATCTTACCTCTCTGGCTACAGCTCAATTTTCTTAGTTTTTGCTGGGGAACAGTTGTAGAATAAAAATATGCTCCGTTCCATTTATTTTCTAATTTATCGTAAATTTTATAATAACATCATTTATAAAGACCGTCTAATACTGCGGACAATTTTCTGAATAACAAAAAAGGCCAGACCCATTTCCCAACTTGAATTCTCACTGTAGAAAATTTTTTTTTATTTTAGAAAAACTAAAGAGAGAGGCGGAAAAATATATTATATGGCTCTAAAGATTCGCGCTTAACTTTCTGAATGACCCCTGGCTTCGTTCCACAAGAATCTGAAAACAGCATAACATTTTACAATTGGATGCTATAATACAGTATTAAAAAACGCGGTTTTTTGTGCACTTGAATGCCTTGGATAATATTTCATTAATTCGAAAACTGCCTAATATGTCCCGCCACGTGGCACGAAAAGAGAGCAGAAATCGAGAACCTCCCGAGATAACTACCCAACGAAGAATGTATATTTCTGCAGTGATTAACGACTGCAGAATTTGAGCTTCCTTCGAGGTGACAAGCGGGAGGACCTTGGTGGGTTTTATCGACGAAGCTCGGACCGGAAACAGTAGGGCCTCAAGATTATATTCCCACTAATGCTTATACTACTCGAAGCTCGGAGAACCGGAAGAGGAAGATCAGCTGGTCGAACAGACCATCAATCATTCGATAACTGCGAGGACGACGTCGAACCTCGTGTTCAGTACGCGTAATGGAACATGCATGATGACTGGAGCAACACAAAAAAAAAGCAAATCTTGGATTTCGAGTATCTCACTCTTCAAAAAAAAAAATGCACGGGAGTACAGTACTGTTACTGTCTGTCTAAGTCTAACGGTGCATGAAAACCCAAAAGGTGAACCTTACAGTTTCCATCAAAAGTGCTTATTTTTGTCATCATCTCCTGCAGAACAGTTGCCAAAATCTTCGCATGATTGAAGTCCGCGAAAAGAAAAAAAAAGTCGCAGATTCTCGGATGACTGAATGATCATGAAACAACATTCTGGAGGAAATGGCTTCATTCTTTTTTCTCCGCGGAGACAGAAATTCAGGAAAAAAATTGATTTCAGGTTTAATGTATTTTCCGGGAAAAAATCCCGTTCTTCAAAACAGGATTGTGAGGCCAAAAACAGGGTTCCAACCCTCCAGGAATCGCAGGTTTTATTTATTTATTTTTTTTACCGGGATGACCATGTTTATTATTGCTGTCATTCATAGTAAATTGCATGGTTTCAGTCTGATTGAAGTAATTCAGACATTTAATATCTTTGTAAGTCCGGAAAACTAACCACACTGAAACTGAGGGTGTATCAAAAATTCAATTGAGTGTGAATTTCATACCCAATCCTTTCTTGATTGCAGGGATGTATGAAACATTGAATTACTTCTAGTGATCATATCAGTCCAAAAACGGGCAAATCAATTGAAGAAAAAAGACATGCTATTACAAAATAAAATAAATTGGGAATAATTATCATAAAAGCTCACCAGAATTTGGGAAGTATCTTCTCACTATTCAGGTTCCTTCATCCTTATGGCTCCAGCCTGTTGAAAATAAATGTAAAAAAACACGTCAGGTTTTTTTTCAAAAGAAAACGAAGATATTTGAAACAACGAATCGAATCAATTAGCGTGGACAATTTATACCGTATTTGACTAATAAAGCCGCTTACCTGGAAATGGTGAGACGTAATTGTGCATTCCGCTATTGATCAAGACACGCAGGAAAATTGAAAAAAGAACTTCAGGAAGTGAAGTGTCAAAGAAGGAAGAATTTGATGACTTCACTTTGCATTTCTGGAAAAAAAAATTGGGGATTATTTCTCGTGATTTCAAGAAAATTATTTGGTTATTTTTGGAGCCATCAGTCACTCGTCTCACAAAAAAGCGAGCAGATTTTTAAGCTTAAGTCATTTATTAGCAACTCGTCCACGTGGACGCTAGAATATTAATAATAAACACTGATTTTTTGCAAGCATGCGACAAAAATTTGGCACGCTAGACAACCCGCTGCTCCCGTTGCGGCGTGACCCGTGGATCTGACCGGGTTCGGCCCGAGCCCATCAGGCCTGACCCGGCGGGAAACCAGCAGAGGGGGGGTTCTGGCTTCACTCCGTACGGGTGTCAAACCACGCCCTGGCTGCTGCTGGCTGCAAACCCGCAGCATCGAATCCTGCTCAGGGGAAACCCAGTTTCCAGAACCTCTCAAGAATAACTCATGCACCTCTTTGGACGCTGTCCTCTCCATCAAGAGCACTTACACACAGCATAGAATCGCAGGTTCGATCGGAACCCGAAGTCCATTCAGGTGTTGACACTTGAGTCGTATGGATATAACGGTTCCATTTGCATACGTTGTCACTTCATCTTGAGTGCTGATGACTCGGAATGATTCTTGTTTTTCTGAATTTTTATGTTTTTTCCACATTCCCGCGTTAAATTTCTTAGCCTAATTTATACTGCTGCTGGACCTTAATACAAGGACTCAAATGACAATCAGCTTTCTTTCAAATAAAAGAAACGTGAATGGATAAGGTGACGAAATAACAGTCGTACGTCGTGATGCTTCGATCCAAATGAGAAAACTGAAACCACAGTTCAATAAATTTGTACTTCTAAATGTCACGAAGCGGGTACAGTAGTTCTCATGGGAAAGAATGGTGTTCATGATATCATAAGGAAAATGACGAGAAAAAAAAGAGTTTTTAGTGTCATCGCCCCTCTTTTGAATGCTTGAAAAGGTTCTCAACACTTCAACAGTCAAGACAGCTTTCGAGGTCAATTTGAATCGTGCGATCTCGAAAATCGAAACGCCGAATATAATTCACGACTTTCATTGTTCCACTATTATAACAGAGCGATGTGTCAATCGGATTCGCTTATGATGTTATTTCTCGTCAAATAATGTACCCGAATAAACCGCTTGTCACATATGAGATAAGTGCAGCCATTGATATCAACAATAAAAGTTCACTGATGAATTCTCACATTTATCATACCAGCGTCCGAAAACTGTTTTCTTCATAAAGTGAATTTAGTCGCACGTTTGTCGGATGCATGTGGATGTTCGTATTGTAAGAGAAAGGTAATGGATCATATTGTGCATGGCGCGACATCTATTTATGAAGCAAAAGACAAAATTGAAATTCTTCGACTATTCGACAAGCTGCCGGTGCTTGTCTTGAATATTGATTACTTTCCTGCAGGGAAGCAACAATGATTGAATATTTTGTTGTTTGGGGGTCCGAAATTCAAGGACATTTGTGCAGTGGTCTAACTCTACTTGTATACCTGTCATGGGGTTGTACTTTGTGCTCTATTTCAAGCATAGTTGTCATAGCTGTAATATCAAAATTACTACACCGTACACTTGTACAGTACCCTGAAATAAATACACCGTTATAGTTCCAAATGTTTCATAAAATGTATAAATTATCTTTTACTGTTTTTTAAGGAATTACCTCGTCACAAACAAATGGTAGTCCCTTATCAAGGTTCTACTTTCGTGGTCTCTGGACGTTGAAGATGAGTGACACCTGGGTTTCAAGTTTATAAACTAAACCGTGGAAATGCACCCAATCGTACTCTCTGTCAGCTCCTGTCCGAAGTTCAGGATAAAATTGTGTCCTGCTTTTCTGCTCCTGCTTAAATGTCTGCACCCTCATGAGCTTAACATTGATCTCCCGTATGCGTTCGCGTTTTTCTTATCTCGCTTTCCGTCGTACACAAAAGTATCGACTTATAAAACACATTATAATCTCAAAACCCAGCACAAGGTGGTGCAATTTTCCAGTCAAACTATCAACCGGCCTCGTCAAGAAAAAACCCGCATGTTTGACCCCCAGTACACACGCATACGTGGGTTGCATATATCCAAGTATTGACGAACATTTTTCTATCCGTGAAACCACTTCACGGGCAGGTGGAAGTCAATGCTGGATGACTGGCCTGCGATCGACTGGCGTTTTCACCTGTCTATACTTCACTTTTATATTTTTTTTTCATGCGAAAAACTCAAAGGACAGCTGTATATATTTACTTCGTATATAGCATTTATTTTTTTCGGTGTTCCAATAACAAATACTTTGAGCTTGGAGAAATAATTCAGGTGACCTAACTGTTTTATTTCGAGATTATTAAAAATTGCTCAATTCAGCGGAGCGGCATGTTTTATTTATCTAAGCAACAAAACGGAAAATGTAGATTTCAAATAATGAAAACGCTCTTTGTCATGGACAAAACAATGGCTTGATATACAGTATTTATATTTCAGCCACATGTTTCCTTCATTTTCTTGCTTTAAAAATAAAAAAGAAGAACATTCAGATCAGACACTTTCCATCCTAATCAGCAGAAGGGCTTTAGGGCTAATATTTGTTCACTCCAAAACTTCAGAATCAATCCTGTCACCCTTTCTTGATCTCATGTCATCAAAACTTGGAGGAGAGTTTATATTATGCTTCCTATGAGCAATCTACATTCTGGAGAGACTCACTTGTACATTCAGGAAGATCACCGATGGGTGTTTGTGGTAACAAAGTGTAAAATAGTCGCATTCCAAAAGGGATTGCATGAGTCCACCTGAAATAACTTCTTGCCTCAACCAAACGAGCGAACTGAACATGAAACTTTTTTAAGATTTCTGATGCCTATGCTATAACTTTATATTCATCTGCTTTATGCAAAAAGGATTTTTACAGTATTCAAGGTGCAGCACAAGAATACGTCATATTCCGAGGGGCTAATTCCTATTCTGAACTCATTCTCCAACGCATTTCCTTTCATCTGGAAAAAAAATTCAAGTGCTAAGATTGTAATCAGTAAATCACGAGAAACCAGTTTATTTGGGCGAAGATACAGATTAAAACCATCATTGGTTATGAACCCGTTCTCCACGGGATAATTCATTTTCCTTTTTAAAAGAGGTGAAGGCCTCGGATTCAAAACATGTCTTACCTTTGCAAGAAAGAAAACCATATTATGGTCCGGAATCGTACTTCTTTCCATAGATTTGAACCTTTCATTTGAATGCTTTGAAGAATTCCCTCCTCATCTAGGCGCTATACCACACTGAGCACCGCTAAATTTAGCGCAAATGATAACTGAACGCCAGGGAAAACTGCAATTTTTGTAACCTTGATGTCTTTATAATCTTTCTTTCAAAAAATGAGTCCCATGTTTCAGATTTTTTATGGGAGCCCGGGTCCTCCTTCAGAATCTTGAAATTGACATGGAATTGTTTCCCAAGGGTCTTTCAAGGTAATTCTGCCATTTTCAGCAACAGCTGCCTTCACAGCCACCGCTTGGGAAGAGAAAGTGGCTGATCCATGGAATAAAATTAGCAAGATGGATGCCTCACCTTTCGACTGAAGATCAGAAAGCTGCCAGGGTGACTAGGAAAACAAAGAAGAAAAAAACTCCAAGCAAGGCTGATTTTTTTTTCTTGTGCCAAAGAATGTTTCTTGTTAATAATAAATTTTTTCCCGTTCCATCGTAAGCCGTTTCAATTTCTAATCTGGGAAAATATGTTTGGCACCTCAAAAATCACTTGGGTGGCGGTGCTGGGATTTATTTTCAAAATTTTGTGCCAAAAAGCATACCAAAAAGTTAAACAGGGTTCATTGGGAGAGAAAAAGTCCAGAAAAATCCCGATTTATTTTTTCAAAAACATTTTTCTGGACCTTGACTGCTGTGTGCCATTTTTTCACACTCATTTTACATTCATGGGATTAGCAATTCCAAACGCCATGGGTTACCTTCCTCCAGATTTTTCCAGACTTCGGCTTCTCAGCCAAATCTGACCTTTGGTCAAACCAAGATGCAGCACAAGCATGCACAAATTTCCCAGCACCACTTTGGGTTGGAATTGTGTGTGTGTGTGTATGGGTGGTACCCCACAATTCAACCTCTTGCAATCCATCCATCCCACAATTTGATGGTCAAATTTACTTGTAATTCAAACTGTCACACAATTTGATCTGTTTCAGTCACTTTTTTTTAGTATGTTTCTGTTGCTCTTACTCAATTTTGCAGAGTGTCACACAATTCAACTGTTTTGCAATTCGACCCTAGTCCAGCAATGGATTAGGGTCAAATTGCAGGGTACCATATGTATTGGACTATATGCTGCATTGGAGTACTGTATATGGCATACAGGTAAACTCTCTACAACATTCTTGTCCATAAACATTTTCTTGGTATATTTAACTTTTTTTTTTTTAGTCCCATAGAGTTCTCTCTTCACATTACATGGGTTCTCTTCCGCAAAATTTTCTCTGCAATGATTTTATCTGGTTTTGTGAATTTCATTGTAGAGAGAGAGATTCCACTTGTATCTGGTAATTGTATTTCTCTTCAT
>CAJPEX010004282.1:0-22828 GCA_905338405.1 Notodromas monacha | reverse complement strand
CACAGATACGAGATGAAAGACTAAATTCGTCGGGGAATTCGGGTTCTTCAAAGCTAGCGTGTCGAATTTAATGTATCCGTTGAAATATTCGCGAAAACGGTGAAGAACACGAGGAAATCTGGATAACGTTATCAAAATTTAAATTCACAAGATTATTCTACTTTTTCCACTGGCGCAAGAAGAATCAAATCAATGGTTGATTCATGGGTGCGAGGAAAGTTCATGTTTTATAGACATGAATTTATTCTCTTCAAAACTACAGTAAGAATAATGATCCTATATGTCGAACTTCTGCGTTTTATTACTCTTGATGAAAAATAACTCTAAACAAATATTCTTTGAATGACTTTTCGAAAATCATCGCACGATTTACCTTATTTTTTGCAGCTTTTTGAGCTTTTGTGCATTATTTCCCCAGCATTCATAATAATTGCCTTCTGATTTCCTGCCATTTTTCTTCACGAGCTTGAAGGAGCATATATGAATAAACAAATGAAATTTCGCAGCAATGACACATTTTTTTAAACATCAGACGTTTCAATGATAATTTCTACTGAATAAAAATATTTTACGTGGGAAACTTTTTGCTGATTCCTTGGAAGAACGAATTTCCGCACATTTCTGCTAAAAGAATTTCTTATTTCTTTGATAATATTTTGATGTGGCAAAATATTGTTTGGTTTGAAGAAACAAATCATCATGACATTAAAAATCCAAAGACTATGGGATAATCTTGCTACAACGAATATTTTCATGTATATAGCGTAAATTTTCTTGCTCCCCTCCGAGTTTCTCCCAAGAAAAGTTCTCCTGCAATTGTCCACAAATCACAACTTATTTCAGTTCAGGACTTCTGGAATTATTGTAACTGAAGAAATGGGTAATAAAGTATATTCTCTGGAATAAAATCTTAATTATGATATATGACAGCGTATGCACGACGTGCTCCAATATTTTTCGTGAAAAAATTGTCTTTGGAAGTGTTCCTTTTATTTGCAAGAATAACTAGCCATGCAGCTCAGGGAGAAAAAAAGTATTCGAATGCTTTTGTACCAATCAATCCTGAGCAGTGACATTTGCATAAATTATCTTTCACTAAGTTAAAAAATTACATGCTCTAATAAAACAGAACATCAACAGGCGAACTAATAATGGAAAAGTTCAGCAATACCCGACCCGGAGGAACTTTCTCTGGGAAGCCGTTCTTCGGAAGCCCCGAATAAAATTTCAGCACAACCAGGGAAACTCGCGTGATTCATGCCTAACTCCAACCAGTATATTTCCGTGGCTGATTTACAGCGCTTTCCTTGGGACGCCATTAGTCCGAAGATCTAAAACCCCCCGCTGTCTTCACCACCGCCCTGGTTTCGCCCGGGGCTCACCCGCAGGCAGGAAAAGATGAACAAAAACGGCGTGGGTCGACGCTGACACGGCATGCCATTTGGACAGTGGATTACTGACGCCAGGATGATGTGTCGCACCGTCGCGCCTTGTGTTGGTGAAAGATGCTTAATTGGTTCCTTGTCTCTCCCTTGGGGGGTGGGGCCCGTGGGGGGATGTGCATGCTCAACCCACAAGTCAAACTGTGCGGTGGATTAATCTTGCTCTCTCTCCTCATCTTTGTGCTGGGCAGCGTTGTAGTTTCTGATACAGTAAAATATTCACTCAAGTAGTATATGCAATTTTTTTTTATCCAAACACTGCATGTATACAGATGGTACCCCAAAATTGTACTCAGAACTGTTGCTGAACTATGGTCAAATTGTGAGATAATGTCAAATGCAATGCTTTCCACATCATATTTCATCCTTTGTGTCTCTAATAAGGGTCAAATTAAAGCAGGGCTGCTGAGGTGGAATTATGATTAGACCTCCCATCAAAAAAGGGGTGGACGCATTGCAGGGTGGTCAAATTGCAAGGTACCACCGGCAGGAGACAAAATGTTTAGGCTGAATTTGGTATATTTGCGCATTAATTTTTCGAGAAAGAGTTCTGTTCCCATTTGCACTTTTGCAAATGAGGGAGTCATGGATCCTTCATTACACAAGATGAGCAAGATAAAACATTGGAATTAATATTAAATTATTCAAAGGTTCAAAATATTAGGCTTTTCTTTGCAGTGCTCATGAGCAGTAAATTTTTCGAAAATATGCAGAATTTTCAAAACCAAAGTCAAGCCAGCAAGAACCTTAATTGCGTGAATATCATGATAAGTGGGATTATATAGGTTTTTGGGAAAATGCTGTACCAAAATACTAAGGAAAACGTTTTACTTGCTGGCACAGGGTACTGAAACAAATAAAATATTTTTATATAGAAAACTGTACACAGTACTGTATTTGCTTCAGGAGAATCAGGACTGTGCACTATTGCAAAAAGAGCACACCCTCACTGTTTAGCTGAAAAATTGAGTGTAAAAGTATCTCTGCGGAAGATGGGTTATCCAGTTTTTAGTGTAGGACACGCAAATTCAAGAATTTCAGCAAAAACTAAAAAAATCATGCGGAATTGAATGAATTTCCATTCAAATTGTCTGACTTGCGCCTTATCAGACTCACCATGTGCTTGAATACCTCAACGCTTTTCTTCTCGCCAAAATCACCGGTTTCCTGTATTAGTGCTCTGCAAAAGCCAACTTTTTAAATCCAGCAATGATCATATTTATGACGAAAACCTTCATTTGCCAATAGGAACTGCCCCACGTATGCAGTGCTGTATGGTACTTTCCTAACAAGTACTTGGTTCCAAGTTTCCAACTCTGATTCTTGGTGATGAAAAGGATGGGATTCCTCTTTGCTCCAGGACTTGTTCGCGGTTCTGTCAGAATGTCATTTGACTTGTGGGAAAAGTCTTTCAAGATTCTTGGGGTTTATTTCTTCAGATTTCACCTTGACCGAGTTATTGGATGAATCCTAAAGCTCTTGGAGTATTTTAAAATCCATGCGATGATTTGCAAAAAAAAAACCCTCCTGGACCTAATGTTTTCGTCTGCTGCTTTTGAAGGCGAAATTCAGACAAAAACGAGATTAAATTGGCGCTATTTTCAGGTCGATAAATCGGCGTTTCAATCCGAACCAGACATCCACACTTCTAGGTCCATAAATTTTCCCAAATCCACATATTTTCCCTCCGGCAAAATGTCCGCTCCAGTACTTTCGACTCGACTTTTCGAGAGAGCGGATTAAATGAATCGCATTCGTGTTGTCTGGAGAGATTTTGCAAGATTGCTGATGCGATTTCACTATCGAATCTCGTGAGTGGCCAACAAATCACGTTCATTGTTTGTAGAGACCACACTAGAATGTTCTCGGGGAATCTTTCTGATCTAATTGATTTCTTCGAAATTTCTTTGTTTTTTCCAAAGAAAAAAAGATGAGAGAAAAAATCGTATTCATTGTGTTCACATGAGGTTTTTTTGCATTTTCCTTGTCATTTGTGACAAAAGGGGGAAAATAGGAGAGAGATTGAGAGGTAATCCAGATTGTTGCTGGAGGACACTTGGGTTTGTGGAAGCTTTTTGCCCAGGGGACAATCAGAGAGAACAATCGAGGCCTAATCCCCAGGAGAATGGTATTGTGGAGTGCGGAAATCGAAGTCATGCCTAACAGTGAGGGAAAGATAACAGAAAAATAATACATAAAAACTGGACGCTTTGATCCCTGTTCTGTCAGAATGCCATTTAACTTGTGGGAAAAGGCTTTCAAGATTCTTGGGGTTTATTTCTTCAGATTTCACCTTGACCGAGTTATTGGATGAATCTTGAAGCCAAATCCAAATAATATTCAACACTTTGGTGGCAAAGTTGGACTATTTTTGAAACATTTTTTTGCACCTTGGAGAAGAAAAAATGAGAAAAGGGTTTTGAGAATGAAATTGGGAAAAATCATGATGTTTTTTTTTCTTTTTGTGCAGATACATTTTGTGGGGTAAAAAAGATACTTCAACCCTTGGGTGACTGGAATATTTTTGCAAAACGTGTTGCACCTCAGAGAGGTGAAGAAAAAAATGTCAACAGGGAGTTATCAAGGGTGAAGTTGAAAAAATCCCAATGTTTTTTTTCTTGGGCACAGAAAATTGTTGAGGGAAAATTGAAAAAACGCTCAGTGAGACTACCAGCTTTTTTTGGATTCATGTGGACTTTGCCTCAACCCACCTGGAAGGGTTTTGCTGACCATTGAATTTTTGAAAATGCAGGAGGATACAAAAATAATCCAACTCTGTCCCACTACATAAGAAAGAAACCTCTGGGATCCAAGGGTTAAGCAACAAGCTTTTCTACAATTAATCCCTACTGTGACTCAGCACACCTGAGAAGCTTTTCTGACCTTCAGAAAACTTGAAAAACCCCAGCATACAAAAATAATCCAACTTTGGTGGGCAATGGGAAAGAACCCTCAGCTGTCCAAGGGTTAAATTCAACTATGTACAGTCAACCCCTGTCCAATAGACTTAATTCATGCTATCAACAAGTCTGTTAGACAAAAAGTGCTTTAGACAAAATCAATTACATAAAAACTAAAACGGTTAACTGTCAGCACTACTTTTGAACCGACAGAAGTCTGTTAGGCAGATTTTTTCTGTTGGGTGTTAGGAAAAACTGCCTGCAGAGCTGGTCTCTTATGCAAAAATCCCTTATGCTGGAAGTCTGTTAGGCAGGGGGCGGAAAATGAAATAATCAAATAGCAGCTGCTGTACTTCCTTATATTTTCAAGTTAACTTCAGAAACATGTTAGCAGTAAGCGATTCCGAAGTTCATATCAAAGTTCAGTATGTGAATGAATATGAGAACGAAGTTGACCTTCTACAAGAATTTTTTTCCTTCGAGAAAAATCAATTGTTTACCATTTGGTTGAGGAAAACATGCTCGACCTTCATCAAGTTTTAAACATTGAATTATACATGGTTTGTAAACCTTAGGTGAACCTATCATGAGGAATGATAACTTGAATGACAATGCAACAAAAATCTCGAAACTTGCATACTTCTCAAAAATCAGCGGATCACTATAGGTAGCGCCAAAACATTGCAATTCTTTAATAATACGATGATCTTCTCTTGCCCAAACATTATGAAGGTCATCCTTACATAATTATGAAAACGTTTTCGTGAGTCCACTCGCAAATGCATCACGCATAATACTTGATCCCATTTTCAGCTTCGTGTATGTCTGATTATTTTTGGACTCTCTTATTGCCATGAAATTCTCTTCACAGCAAAATTTCATGGACCCCTGACTTCCGAATATTCGAAAGAGCAACATTTTTTTTCCTAAACCTCACAGTGACGTGCGCCATCTGGATGTGTACATTGAATTATGCATGGTTTTTAAAGCTTAGGCGAAGTGATCATGAGGAATGATCTCTTTAAAACGATTCATTTGTGTCCGAAAATATTTTTTCGTTCCATTCAGGTTCTGAAACGATTCGGTCAAGTTTTTCTACAATGGAATTCTCTCCGCAGCAAATGTTTCATGGTTCCCTTGAATTATCTTGTGGATACAACTGTTTTAACGGGTATAGAGCAGTGATCCCGGACATTTTTCGTCCCGCGGACCGGTAAATTGCCTTAAGATTGTTTGCGGACCTGCATATTGCCCTAACATTTTCTGAGGACCAGCACAGTTTTCTAAGATTCTTTCAAAAAAAAATTATAGCGGGCATTTAAGAAGTGTCCGCTTTTTTTTTTTAAATTAAGATCCAATGAAGCAAACATATAGTGGAATTTTTGAAAAAGTTAGGGAGGTGGGCTTGAAGAAAGGTTTCTCAGACTGAAATGATTTAAAAAGAATTGCGAGTGTAATTAAGAGAAAAGCCTATATATGTTTTCTTCACATAATTTCAACTGCCATTTGTTTTTCTGAGGTTTCTGATCAAGATGAAATGTTGGGGATTCATTGATCCAAACCAGCAAGTACTAGGGGAAAATATGTCCTCTAACTCTGAAATAACAAAAGAATATTGTATGGCACAATTGTACATCCATTTTTGAATACCAGATCAAGAAGTACTACGGAAAATTAATCCCTCCAGCTAGAGTGTAATTTTTCTGTAGATTCTTTTCTCACCAAAAGCTCAGCTGAAATGCTTTCAGATTGAGATTTGCAAGGCATACTTATACCAAAAATCAAATGAAAATTATTTTTCAAAGCAAAATTGACATGTCATCATGTGTCAAAATGATCGATTCTCGTAAAATTAAAAAAAAGGAAATGTCAGCCTGTCCACTTCATCAACTCACATTTCTACATATAGTTCCAGGTACATACTATGTATGCAATCATTCGGTGAGAGTCTTAAGAAACATTGCAAATTTCTAAAGGGTTTCACATCACTCATTTTCAACAAGTGGATGAATAAGAAAAAGGATGAATAATCACACAGGACTTTCAGCCAGTTTGTGACTGAGAATACGTAATGAAGGGCAGAATTCAATCACATACTCGTATACTGTACCTAGTTTAGCAAGAATATGAACAGGACTCATGGTCTGCATCAAGAAAGAGACAATACAAGTAAAACATAAATCACAGCAAGAAAAAAATATGACACTCATTAAATGCAAGAATAATCTATTGTGCACACAACACAAATTCAAGAACAACAATTGACTGAATGCCAGGGAAATTACAGTATTGACAGTTCTGGGTAAAGGTTTTCAGGGATGCCCCAGCAAGGAATTAATTTAGTGGACTGACTATTGGTATAGGGGCGAAGCTGGGCTTTTACAAATTTTTGTTGTTTGATTTGGTCAGCTGGCCTGACCAAAGCCCTCAAAGTTCTCCCCGTCTATAATTTGTGGGATAGATTCATTTCAAAGAAGAGGTGCATCCACAAGAAGTGGATCCACACAAAAGTGGGACCATAATTCAGTTCCTGGTACCCGACATCCCTGGACCCAAGTTTTGCGTCCCCAAAAGATGCAGGAAACCGAAGGAGCACATACAAATATATTCCCAGCAGCAATTTAAAATAATGTCGCCAGGTATTCACGATTCCTATATTTGCTGGCTTATCTATAAGGCTAGGAAAGATATGTGATACTTCCGGAGAAGTACCAGAAGTCCCCCTCGATTCCACTGCTATTTGTTCCAGGAAGAATTACGAAGGGTTGCTTTCGGATGCATCTTCCTAAAAGGATGGACTGATAGCGTTAAAATTCAGTCGGCAGGGCTCAGCGTTTACTCAGCATCTACGCCATATTTATGCATGCAAAACAGGAGTCAGGGCTTCCACGGAAAACGGAATTACGCGCATTTTCCTGCCCAGTGAAATTTGAAGGCCTTTCAACTCCGCGCACGTGAGGATGCAAAAAAACTGGAAGTAAATCCTCTTGTTTATTCCACGTTTGCTGGTCCNGGGATGATGATGATGACGGACATTGTACAAGTATCTTGACAATATATCAGAGAAAATTTCGATGGGAATAATTTTTTCGCTGCCAACGATCCTATTGTTCATTAAGCCAGCGAGCATGTTCATCAAATTTTTATGAGAAAAATGTTCTTCAATTATCAGCCCTAAATTATTTCCTCTTGTGAGCGTTTCGACAATACAGATTCTACGACATCAGTAATCTGAAGATATTTTCATTTGTATATTTTGCTGAAATGCTCAGCTTTTCTCCAAGAAAAGTTCATGCAATCAACGATTCAAGCTTCTTTCAGCAATCGGTTGCTGAAGCTTGTCCCGTTAATAAAAGCAAACTGCAAAATTTCACGCATTTTAACACGCATTTTTCAGAAAAGTCTAATATAGTGCTGGAATATGAAGATAGAAGAATGAATAATCAAACGACCCCTTTTTCCACATTTTAGATAGACAATTGAAAATAATAATTTTTTTTTAGTTGAGTGAGCAATAGACGATTACTCGACATTGAATTATTCTGCCGCCCTCAGTATTATAAAATGTTTATTGTTCTTTACTCTAAAAGTATGAGCACTTTAAATTATATTGATGATGACAATTTCTACTGAACAATCTGAATTGATGAGGCATAATAAAGTTTCATGATTTGGGAAATGGTGGACTTTCATTGACTTTTCTTCCAACTAAGGTTAAACTTATATACCAGCAGCCATTTTCATGAAAGGTCAGTGAGACGTTAAAATTCAGTTGCATTTGAAGCATTTTACCCTCCAATAGTGGTTCAAAAGACATAAGAATGTTCTTGTTTTAGCAATGTATGTAGAAACGTTAAATTACTGCATGAGAAATGTTTTGAAAATGCAAAAAGCCCAATTGAATGGTTAAAAAACTGGCTGTAATGGGTGACCATCAGTTTAAAAATTCTTCTGATCTTCTAACAAAAAGGGCAACACATACAATGGACAAAATGTTGTTATCAAAACAATTTTACCTGCCGCAAGTGAAGACAAATTCAATTCAAAGCCGTGTTCTTTTGAGCTACCTCAACTTGTACTAAAAAAATAATACTGCGCTATTTCATCTATAACGTGCTATACTTGCATAATATAGTCTTCAGATTATTACAGAAAACTTGCATTATGATACCCTTCACCAGTCTCTCTCCTGAAAAATTGTATGAGGAATTCATTCAACATTATAGGGTTGATTTTGAAAAGACATACTGCTGATGAGAAGAAGTCCCCACGTGTAGTACATTATAATGCAAGGGTAAGGCTATCTAAGTTTTGGAGACTCATCAGCTGGCAGTACAAAAAAGGGATTGCACAGCTTTTCCCTGAACATTTATGGGGTTTAACGCTCATTTTTTGGGGATGGTGGAATGATACTGCTGGGTAGCCTCCAATAATTTCTGTGAATCAATTGGTGAACAGAAGAGGTCCAGTGTTCAACTCAGTATATAATTCTTGATGCTGAGTGGGACATAATTCTTCTGCTTCTGGTGCAAAATATCCAAGAAAAATTCCCTGCTGAAGAAACTAGGGCGTTATGCAATGCTTTGCTTAATTATAGGACTCAATTGTTGCATATTTTTCTGCAATATTGAATTGAATCGAACAGTGTGCTTTTTTTTACTTTTCAGCAATCACAAGGTTTGAGCAATGTCCCCACACCCAAACAACCCCTCCCCTCCTCAGCTACATTCATCCAAAAATATTCAATTTAATCATAATGGAAAATAGACAAAGAGGTTGTATGATGTGGAAATTAAAAAGAAAGAAAGTACTTTTCAAAATGTACTACTGCACATCAACATGATGAATGCATGGTTTATTTTTGTTTTCATGTCTTGAGGAAACCAGAAGACCTTAATCCTGGATGAGCAATAACTTTTGGTAATATCCACAATAATCTCACCAAGGTTTACATAGAAGTATAAATGTAAAAACTATGAGAAGAGAATCATTTACAGATAAATATGACAAATGTGACAACAGCAATAAGGGAGTTTCTAATTTGGACTATATTGATGAGAGCATATATTGCAAACCATTTTCTCACATCGTTCTCAAGGATTGTTAACTCATTACGGGATTAAAAGTTCTATTTTTTGCCATTGAGAATGCAAAATTCTCTGTTTGTCAAAATTGGATAAAAAAATTGTCACGATTATGAATAGGGGGAAAATTATTCAAAATCGAGATCTCTGGGAATTCCTTCCACTTCATCGCAGTGAAACGATCAAAGAAAATATAATGTAGATCCTTGGTTTGAAAGCCAGCACCGTAAAGCCTGAAAACCAGGTACAGTTTTATTTCTCACGGCACGAGATGAAAAAAAAGGGCCGAAGGTACTTTCTCTGCCTCATATATTGAGACAGATTTCTCCTTTCTCTCGTCTCCCTCTCTTTATTTTGATACAGCGTTTTGCAAGAAAAACAACAATACAAATACGAATCAGCCAGTCTAAGAACTTCGACAGCTGCGGAAAAATTTCCGAATTACTCTCCCGAGTAGCGTGACACACGAAAAAAAATTGCCCCTCTCCAACTTTCCTCCTCCTTCCTTCAGGCCTGAGGATCAAACTTCTGCTGGAACTCTGAAAAAAATTCCAAATTCCTCCACACCCTTCTTTTTTCCCATGGGAAAAACGGGAGTATGGGGAACAGAACAAGCTCAAGATCTGAGCTGAGAGAAAAAAAAAACCGGAATAAAAATCCCCTGGAATAGAGGGATATATAAGATGCTGGACCGAAAAAGCCGGAGAAATAATAAATCTCGGGCCTGGGCTTGAAAAATGACCCAGCAGTTTCCGGCGCTGATCGCAGAAAATTGAAAAAGGCTCATGGCGGCCTCCAATGAGGGAATATACTGCCACATCAGCAAAATGTGAAGAACTGAAACATTCTATTGAACCACGCAGCAGCGCAGAAAGGAAAGGAGAAAAAAATTCCTTGGATAAGGCTCATCCATTTTCGTAGCAAAAAAACCAACCTCGCCCTTTTCCTTCTTGATTCATCGATTTCTTAACGCACATCGAGTCCAAATAACTCTTCTAGGACGACGCTTTTCAAGCTTTCTTTCATAAAAGAGGAGGTTCTGAACGTGGTTCTGAAATACACTAACAAAATATCCATGAATTTCAAATAACAAATTAGAAATTACCCAAGAAAAGCGTGCACTCTGATTCCGGGGCTTCAAACCTTTATATTTTCGATCAATTTGAGCAAAATTTTTTCCTAGCTGAAATTATAAATTTATGAAAATCAAATTCCCGTAATCAAAAGCTTTTTTATTTATGTTCTGAAATAAAAAATAAAGTTTTTTTGCCGGGAAGCTGGAATAATCACGCAACGCTCGGTTATGGCCATTTCGTGAAGAAATTTTGAGAAGAAAAATTGCAAGACGATTAAAAAGAAAAAGAAAAAAACTGGCTACACTTCGAGGCTCTTTCATGAAAAGCGCCGTATTTCAAAAGGGATTGTTGTCGGTGCTACTATGGGGATCATTTTTTATTCGAGCTCTTTGCCTTCTCGCGTGAAATTTTCATTCAACATCCTCGGCCATGTTTCCTCTCGCTCCCTAATGATCCTTTCTCTATAAAAGTCGCCGATCAGAGCTATCGAATCTATCCTTCTTTTTAATCCTTCTTCCCTCACACTCCTTCGTCCCCGAAGTAACGCATGAAAAGCTATTTTTATTATCAAAGTGAAAGAAACAGAATCTGAGTTCCACCCTGACATTTATCAGAGCATTAAGCCGAGACGGAGTCAGTCAATTATATTTCAGTAGCAATAGTAGGGAAAAAAACGTGGCAGATACAATCAATAAACAATTTTAAAAAGGCACGTACAGTACTTCCACTGTCAAATTTCAAATTGTATGGTCTGCTGCAATTAAATAATATTTGTTGATGATTTGAAAAACGACACTGCAGCATACATTTTTTTGCGCTTGAAATTTAAAGAAAAAACTCAAACCTTGCATATTTCCAACTGCTTATCCAACTGACCATGCAAAAACATGATCCAACTGCATGCACATGTCTAAAATATGTTGTCTTGCGCATTTTTTTCTATGAATGAATGAATGAATGAATGAACAGAACACTTTATTTGCCACTTTTCAGCATTCACAAGGCTCAATCAAGATTTCCACAACCAAACCCCTTCCCACCCCACCCAAATCCACTCCATGACATTTAATCACTTCAGAGCAGGAAACAGAGCACAAAATTCTAACAAAAATAAAAGAAAATACAATCCATGATATTCAACTTGACATCTGATATTTATGCATACACCCATTCATTTCCTGACATTGGTAACAAAATATATGTAAAAATTAATTCAAAGCACAAGGTCTTCAGCTTGTTTCTGTATGAGGTTTTGTTGAATGAACAAATTAGAGAGAATCTTTGATGAGAAATCCTATAAGGCCAACAGTTTATCTTGATCCTTCAAGATTCCAGAAAGGGTCTCTTCACAGAATTCCAATACTTGTAAATTTTTTTAAAGCTAGTTTCTATCAGTATGAAATGCTGGACATAACAAGAAAAGGTGCTCTGGTGATTCACAAACTAATATATTTATGCTGCAGGAGTTACACCACTTAGACACTTCTGAAAATTTGATGAATTTTGTACTAAAGTGCCATGAATTTGTCAAAATAGTTACAGTATCATATATTAAGTGGATGTTAGATGATGCAAATAGTAATGCATTAGTATTGTGTTTTTTTTTTTAATTTGGTTCTTTTGTCATGCAGGGTATCATTGCTAAAGTACAGCTTTACGTGAAGTACTTGATTTCATCTCAC
Source organism: Notodromas monacha (assembly GCA_905338405.1). Lineage (NCBI taxonomy): Eukaryota > Metazoa > Arthropoda > Ostracoda > Podocopida > Cyprididae > Notodromas > Notodromas monacha. The sequence goes on along the minus strand of CAJPEX010004282.1, from coordinate 10,644 downwards.
TAATTGAAAACTGAAAAAAAGATGCATGCCAAAAACTTCCTTCGGAATCTGGAGCTGAGATTTTTTGCGTTTCTTCGTTTGTTTAATTTCATGGAGTCAGGAATGATGTGAGCTATCAGTGCCGTCAGTAGGAATAACATTTGGTTTGATGTTTTCAACTCCGCAGAACCCCTTATTGAAAGCTTGAAAGCTGTTGATAATGGGGATGAAAAAGTGTTTATTATTGTTTATGATGGTAATTGGATCAGTGCTGTGGAATATAGGAAGCACATTCGGGGAAGCAGGTGTGACAGAATGCCCAGAAACCTGTTTTTGCGAGTCCCCAGCGCATTTGACCTGTGCTGGAGACTAATATATGTAAAAATTAATTCAAAGCACAAGGTCTTCAGCTTGTTTCTGTATGAGGTTTTGTTGAATGAACAAATTAGAGAGAATCTTTGATGAGAAATCCTATAAGGCCAACAGTTTATCTTGATCATTCAAGATTCCAGAGAGGGTCTCTTCACAGAATTCCAATACTTGTAAATCTTTTTAAAGCTAGTTTCTATCAGTATGAAATACTGGACATAAGAAGAGAAGGTGCTCTGGTGATGCACAAACTAATATATTTATGCTGCAGGAGTTACACCATTTAGACACTTTTGAAAATTTGATGAATTTTGTACTAAAGTGCCATGAATTTGTCAAAATAGTTACAGTATCATATATCAAGGGGATGTTAGATGATGCAAATAGTAATGCATTAGTATTGTGTTTTTCTTAATTTGGTTCTTTTGTTATGCAGAGTATCATTGCTAAAGTACAGCTTTACGTGAAGTACTTGATTTCATCTCACTAACTGAAAACTAAAAAAAAAGATGCATATGCCAAAAACTTCCTTCGGAATCTGGAGCTGAGATTTTTTTGTGTTTCTTCTTTTGTTTAATTTCATGGAGTCGGCAATGATGTGAGTTATCACTCAGTGCCGTCAGAAGGAATAACATTTGGTTTTATTTCTTCAACTCCGCAGAACCCCTTATTCAAAGCTTGAAAGCTGTTGATAATGGGGATGAAAAAGTGTTTATCTAACAAATACTACCATTAACCTAGTCACGACACCTTATATCCTTCGTGTAAGCCCCTTCGTCCACACTGTCTTACGGGTCTTTGGACAAAAACGCTCAGGGGTCGCGTAAACTGGACACGACCTCTGGGAGACCAGATTCTGGACCTTTCGCAAATTCCTGACTCAACCCAAGGCCTGAAACTCCGCAAATTTATTTTGCAATCCACGTCGTCTATGGACTGGGACCACTTGAACTCAGTAACAGACCTAGTTATTGAAGACTGCAACTTGGAGTCGATATCTGCCAGGACATGGGCTTCACTTCCACGCCTGGAACACCTGGACATCACCCGTAACCCGTCCCTGGTTTCGCTCCAAGACGGGGCTTTCTTGGGTCTGGGTTCCCTCAGAACTTTGGACTTGTCTTCTAATGGGATCTCCACAATTGGTGCCAGGACATTCCTGGGTTTGCCAGCACTGGAACATTTGTCGCTTCGGAAAAACTGTTTACGATCAATCGATCCTAACGCGTTCTTAGGGCTCGTCAGTCTGCGGTATTTGAACGTGGCTGCCAATAATTTGACCAGTGTTCCACCGGATGCTTTCAATGGCCTGAAATCTCTGTCGAGGCTGATTTTGGCGCAGAATGCTTTGATCCTTGGGCCACGCCCTAACCGGTACTTATTTAACGTCAAAAACCTATACAGCAGGTGACCCAACGTCGCTCATGGGTCCAGTCAATGCGGACCGCACTCCCTGGACTCTGACCCGGTCTTACCCAACCAAAAAATTCGGCTCGGGGACTTCGAAAGCTTCCCTCATCTGACTCTTTTGGTTTTGGACGACAATAATATTTCTAAGGTGAATATTTCAAATGTTTCATCAACTTGAAATTACTCTTGCATCTTAACAGCAGTTGAGGAGCCTCATCTGAAAAGAAGAAAAAAAATATTAGGAATAATGTACATGTCCAAAATTGACAGGAACTACCTCTGATTTCTGTACATCATGCAGACTTGATGAAACTATTTTTTTCCAAACACAGCACTATACTGAACAAATACATTCTGTACATTATTTTTAGATTTATTCTGAGCATTTTGCATGCTCAAAAAGGTCAAATTTTTTACCAGAAAATTTCGAATTTCAAGAGACATGAAAGTCTCATAAAAATTTATTCAGCTTTATTTCAGAAAACAGAAATTGAAATTTTACTGAAAATCTACTGCAGCATTTTAATAAAAAATTACCCCAGCGCATTGGAATAATTCTCACAAAAAACTTATAAAAGGTCAAGAATAATGAAATTCCTAAAGCACTAATAATCACATAATAACCGCAAGTGTTCACTCACTTATGGTGCTGAAAAATATGAACAAACTTTTTTGCACTTACTCTATATACTTTGTTGATTTGGTGCATGATAGGCTTGAATTGAATCAACTTTCATTCTTGAAATTGGGCCAGAAGTAAAATGAAATCCAGCTGGGAACATTTGCATGAAATTTCCTGACTCATCCCAGGCTGATTGTTGTCAACTTTTATTCCTATAATGAAACCACTTCTTAGTTGAACTCTGAGGACGAGCTCTCAACAGTATTATAATCAGACGTGCAGTATTTCTCTATGTACAGTACATGATAAATTGAACAGTCGAGCATAATATTGACAAAAGGTTCCCTGTTTCTCTTTTTTCTTTTCTTTCTTTACAGATTGAAGATGACGCCTTCGGTAGACACGAGGAGCTGAAGCAGATCTGGCTCAACAACAACCATCTCACCTCGGTCCCTGGCAGCTTACCCAAGGCCCTGAAAGTGCTGTACCTCGAGGAAAACCTGATCCAGACTTTGGAAGCAGACTCATTTCCTGGCCTGGTGGCACTGGAGGCCCTGTTCCTGCGGCGGAATCTAATCAGCCACGTGGCCCCGGACGCCTTCCGGTCTTTGGCTTCCCTGCGAACCCTGAACCTGGTCGGCAACAGCATCACGTCATTCGAGTGGCAGAGCTTCGCTGGACTCGAGGCCCTCCAGCGACTGGACATCTCCTTGAATCCGTTGATTAAGCTTTCCAACTGCTTCCAGCCTTTCATCAGTCTCAAGGTGCGGCATTTATATATATATATATATATACACTCGTGTACCCCCAGCTTATATATATATATATTGCAATCAAGGGTTTATTCACCGAGATCAAGTATTGCTGCTGTTCACCTTGAAGCACATGGTAGATTATTTACTATATTCATTTAATTAACTCAACTGCAGGGTGGGCCAAAAAAGTGAACCAATTTTCGAATGAGCATATCTCAGCTAAAATTTAATGAACAACAAAGAGAAAAACTACAAATGAGAGCTTATTCAATGCTGATCTTTCAAATGTTTTTTTTTTTCATTTTTTTGCCCTATAATTGCCGTCGAGCTGACACAAAAACCATAGTAATGAACACTTTCAGAAAAGAATGTTGTCAAGCAACTTTCCCAATATTTAGATGCTGTCTGTAAAACCTTCAAAAAATAACCTTGATATTAAGACATTAGGACAACCCACAGCAGTGTACCAGAGAAAAAATCCAAGATAATCACAGATCGGAAAAAAAAAGCCCACAAGATCCTACCTGTAGGTGAAAACCAGCAGGAAACACAAAAATCCTGGATGTGCATGTGCACAAAAGCCCAGGATGCAGGAAATCGTGCCACCAGACAAGCACCCAACCAGATCACTGAAAATTATCATTGTAAGATAAGTGGGAAGAATCAGGCCTGGGTGGAAAAAGCAATTCAAAAAAATCCTGCCATGGTCAAAAAAAAAAATACTTACTGGGAGCATTGCAATATCCCACTTGTCAACTTTTCATTTCACTTCCAAATTTTCCTGTGAATTTTGGGAATGTGGGCACACTGTGAAAGGTATCATGGATTTGCTGGTAAAATTGCTGCACCTCCTTATCCACAAAACAGAGCTCTCAAGAACACAAGCTGTGACAGAGACTCCAATCCAATCGAAATTCGAAAATTCACTTATGCCCCCCCGCCCCACCCCCGTCCAGTGCCTTACAGACACCAAAAATGTTCTGGACAAACACAGTCCCCAAGGAAATACTTCAAATGTCATGACAGGAATGTACATTTTTTATCTCTGGACCAGATCTGGATTTTTAGGCATTGCTTGGTCCACCCATGCTGTGCGGAATTTTTTCTGAAGAAAACAGATCCAGAGTTTTTTCGCACGATTGACGCGTCTCGGGACGCGTCTCCAGCTGCAAGATATCCCTTTGACAGGGTCCCAAAAGTTTGAAACTTTACAATTCGGCAGAAACTGCCGACAATAAAAATACAAACCCACCCCTGGGCCATCAAAAACTATCTTTAAAAGTTACGTATGTTTTCTAACGTTCTCGGAAAAAGCATTATTGTGATATCCGATTATATATGCAGAAGTGCTGAACGAATACAGCACACTGCATCATATTCACAGGATTAAATCAGTCTCCGAATATTACTTTTGAAAAGAGAGGAAGGGTTTCATTCGAAAAGTGCTGCTGTTTTTGCGTGGTGTTTATTCGTGGAAATGTATTTTTCAATTTATCGAACTCCTCGCCTGAAATATTTTCCATATGCAGCGTAGAAGTCCTAAAAGTTAACTTCTTGCTCAAAATTGCACTCAGAACTTAAATGAAATTCAGATGGAACTTGAGGGAATGAAAATATGGAATAACAAATAGTTTTGCGAGTCAGACTTGATGCTCCGGGGTAACCGCTGAAGTGTCATCATGCAGGGAATAGGTTTTTTTTCAATTTTAGTGGGATGAAAATAATGACTGCGGTGATTTAGACACTTTCTAAAACGTTTTTTGTTCTTGTTTCCATTTTGAACATTTGCTCCCGTTTCTCCGCGTGTGGGAGAGAGAATTATTATTCAGACTACGAAGGCTGGAATTTTCTTCAACTGCTGCTGACGAGGGACGCATTCTGCGGTCTTCTCTTCTCTCGGGACTAAATTAAACCTAAGCTTTCCAGATTACAGACCATTGAAATAGGGGGTTCTTTTGTCCCAGGCCACGCTTCAAAGACCAAAATGCTGCAGGTTTAGACTTCTGGCTCGACCAGCATGCTTTTGAAGCGAGGGCATCTCCTTTGATGACACCCCTGACACCCAAAGCAGGGGCCTTTTCATCAACCTTACCCTGCATATACTGGGTTCGGGGTTGCCTTCAAAAACCGAGAGCCCTCGAGCATCGCTGTTCTATCTCTCTTCATCGCACAGGAACATTCACCCGGAAGCACATTGCAGACACCCGTTGCTGCTGTTGCTGAAGCTTCGTCGTCTATAATGCGTTATTTTAATGACATACACGCTGTTGTTCGACCAGGGGTGTCTTCAAAATCCAGTTGAGATTTCATGATCTCCCATACACAGCTGGACCTTGCTAACTGGTCACGAAGATGTGAACATTTTACATGTGTAATTTTTTTTTTAGTTTCAGCCCAAAGTCCCTCAAGAATTGTGAAACATATGGAAGTGCTCTTTCAGCCTGAAATATAGGGTTCAGAAGTTCCCTAGCAAAGAACAGTGATTAAAATTGTAAGTAAAGCCAATAATCAGCCTGCTGGGACTGGCTGGGAGCCTCTTCATATATAGAAGCTCCAAAAAGAATTGGGACTTATTTTGTTTCAACCCCGCATATAATTAAACTCAGAGAATTTTTGTAACTTACTCCAAAATAATTTCATAAAACACTAACATAAATTTAGGAAATGATTTTGATGGGTTCAACCTTGGGTTTTTCAGGACTAAGGAAAAAATCTCTCGCAGAAAGCATACCTTGGAAGATATTTTTGAAGAAAAAAATTCAAGAGAACATTTGGAAACAGACCTATGCTATTGAGAACATTTAGCCAATTTTCTTTTTTTATTGTTGTTCTGAATAAAAATATGACTGAAAATTTTCCAAAATTGCACAAAGTGTAGAAAAGACAATGACTAAAACAGCACACACAGTTCACTTTGTTAGCTTGGCAGACACATCTTTAAAGCCTTGTAGCATGTGTGGAAACCTGTGGCAGAAACTGGAAATTTTTCACTTATTGTCATGCAGTAACTTGAAATTTGATTTAAAAATGCTCTTGAAAAATCCCAGAGCCTTGAAACATCATTAGACTGTATTACACATTTTTTATGATCATACTAACGCAAAAAATACCGAAGGACAACTCAAATGATAGCAACACTTGTATGTAAGATACACAGATTTGAAGACACAATTTTAGTATGTTCCCTTTCTCCCTTGAAAAGTCCCCTGTACATTACTTTGCTGCTTCACCATGATGTCCATCATCAAGCATCAATCAAAATGCTTCCTGTTAAACCGCTCTCTATACTTGTTCCACGTGAATTTCATCGTGTGCTGCATCACTCAACATATGAGTGACATGGACTTTAAAGATGTATAAACTGCATAAGGTATTCGTATCCTATATAATCACACTGCTGTCATGAGGACTTCGGCGGCGAAATCGTCATTAGAGCGGTAACTTATGCTATAGTGACACAATTATTCGATGCTCATCTACGCTGGAGAAAATGTATATGGATCCCGGTATGATTTTTGATGTCGACTTTGAGATATCAAGGACGATCAATACTGACTGAAATGGCGCAGAGTGCCCCAAAGTCAAAATGTCCATAAGTTTAGTCACATTTTCCATCAGATTTGCATTATACCTTTTGCAATTGGTGTTTTTATGGATGAAATATTTATTGGAATTCCGCGAGATATCATGGAAAGCATTTTCTGCCAGCTGAAACCAATTCAATTAATATCCTTCAACTACATAGAGTGATTGGTGCACTGCTGATTACTGTCCCTATATGTAAGGAACACTGAAGTGCTGGTATTCTCTGTAAAAATAAAATTCTAGTCAAAAATAGAGAAGGAAGTCCCTCTAGGGTGTACGTAATTTTTTAAATTTAGCTCTGAATAAATGGTGGAAAGGATCAAATAAATGCCAAATAGCTTTACATAGATCTTAGGGCTGGAAATATCTGGTTTTAGCAATTTGGCCTGAAACTAATTTGCAATTCCAGCACATAAGGACCGCATGTCAAGTCAGTGTCCACATGTTCAGTTTTGTGTGTGCATTTGTATAGGAAAATATGTGTCAGCATGTCCTCAAGTGAAGGTTTTTGCATGTGGGGGCCTAACTGTACTGTATTTTTTAATTTTGTCTGGAACAAAATCATGATTATCCCTCAACTTGATGGGCAAAAAATATAATCTAATGAATCGGTCCATGTGGAGCTTGAAGTGGAATAACTTATTCAATTCACCTTGGCTTAAAACTACTTTTCAATATTTTCCCCCTTTGCTTCGGAAAAATCTTTTAGGAACAATTTCACAAAAAGCCATCATAGGAGAAAAAAGGCCATGAATTAAACAAATTGAAGGTTATGCGCAGCTGATTAATGCCATATACCTCCGATTGAATTGGAAAATCCCCCTCAACTGAAGCCACTCCGAAATATGAAAAGACATTTCCTCCAGCATAAAAACTTGACATTTACATAGAAAACAAACATTTCCTGTATGCAAAGAATCACATTCCCTAGAGAATTCATAGTTTTTGAAATGCAAATTTAAATTAGTTTATTCCGGAAGTTGAACTCCTGAAGCCCATCTAGGAAATATTTCCGGCAGACACTAAGAAATAATCGCCTCTTCAGCCGTAATCCGCTTCAGCCTAATGGAATAATGTAGTCATTCGTAAAAGGACCATGGATTCTCTATAGACTCGTATACCAAGTTTGCTCAGTAGAAATGCTCAAGCCTATGATACAACACTGTACTCCGAATCTTGAAAGGGGGTATTGTGCAGTTGTCCCTTTTGTGCCAATTGCGATTCGACTCGGCACTCACAATAAGGCATTGAATTCCGTATATATAGCGATAGGGGCTCTGGATTCTCCATAGGTGTGGACATTTATTGTTAATGAACAATGGAAGACTACCAGCAGTGCCCTGGCTAACAAGGTTTTCCCGTCTTTTGGAAGTTATATATATTTCAGCCGTTCCCCGACTTACGGACGCCCGGAAATATGGACAATGCGACTTGGGAAAATTTGAATAGGCGAAAAGGCTGCCCATTAATACTGTATATCAACAGTCTTCACTTATACACTTTTCCAAAATTATTGAAAAAGGAGAAGTTTAATTCTTCAAAATTTTGATATCTATGCCAAAAAATTGAGCAATTTATATTCACAAAAATTCAAATTTAATCTTACTATAAAATGGTTTCAATTTTTTTCCTCTTTTTGAGAATATTTTCCATCATCTGTATATTGTACTCAGGATATATGCGTTTGTAATTTGCTTTTTGGGGTCCTTTTCATGCCAAAAATGGCAGATTGTGTGTGTGGCTTTCTTCTGCACAGTTCTTCTCTTTGTTTTGAAGTTCAGAATAACAACGTTTTCATTCCGTTTTTCGAAGAATTTTTCATATGCTCTAACTTCTAAGACTTCTAACTGAATTCCATTCATGGAATGGCTTGATGAAAACATTCTGAATTTTGAATTAGGAAAAATAATGTCCAAGAACCAATTATATCTGTATCTTTGAGCATCAATGCAGTTTTTTTTTATCAAAAAGGGATGACAAAGAGTTCGAACGAATTTGAATAATTCTCCTTTCCAAAAAAATTTTTCTTTAGTTTTCGATTCTATGATCACTTCGTTCCGTTCCAGTTCTAAAAATATTGCATTCAAAATATATAAGTTCAATAATTCATACATGATAGGAATACGAAAGAATTCACTTTCTTGATTAATTTTTGCGTCATATATGTTTCCAATGATGATCATAAGGCAATTTGAAAGTGAACTGAAGCAATTCATTCCTTTCTTCTCTTGAAATTCAAAATTGTCTTTCTACCTTTTTTTCACAGGTGCTCAAGATGGGTGGCATCAAAAGCCGGAATGTTTCTGTGGAAAACCAAAGAATCTTTTCGTCCTTGGAACGACTAGAAGAACTGGAACTCAGAGGAAGTCCAGGCTTATCCAAAACCATTATCGAAAGTGAGGAAATGTTGAAAGACCTGAGCAACGTGAGATCCTTGGACTTGTCCAACAATGGTCTTAAATTCCTTGGCACTGTCTTTTTCGAGCTTCTGGGAAATCTTGAGTCACTGGACTTGAGAAGAAATGAATGGGCCTGTGAAAATGAGTCTATTTTGGTTTTGGCCAAGGAGCTGAGTGGAAATCAAAAGCACAAGTTTTTGCAGCCGATGAACATCAAGTGCTCTTCTCCGGTTGAGGTGAGATAAAATTATTTTATTTTCCTGAATGACTTTATTTAACTTTTGCACTTATTTTGAAGGGAAATTTGAAACAAATAAAAGGTGATAGAATCATTATCTTTCGGGCATCAGACTGCATTTTAAATGCATTTTGAACAGGATTAAAAACTTCAAAAGCAATGGTAAAGTTATCTAAATATTCCCTCAAATCCCTTTGAGAACATCAATTTTGAATATTTCTTCCTCTTTGATTTCATTATAGTCTTCGGAAAAAGCTCAAAGTTTTCAGAAAATTCCAAGCATAGAAATTGGAGAGGAAAAGCTTGTTCGAGGCACAACGAGTTTCTTTTTTCTCTAAAATTAATTTCAAGCATGAAATTTGAAAATTCCGGTACTGTACCGTGATTTGAACAGTCCAATTTATGGACAAGGATCTTAAATTCGTCTTCAAGATGCAGACCACCGAAGTACACAACATTCATGCATACAATTTTTTCATATTCTTGAAAAGTGTAAGCAAAAATAAAGCAAATTCGAGTATAAATTTCGATTACAGACTTCGTAATCATTCAGAGCCGAAAAGGAAACATTAAAATAAAGATATATATTTCTGCTCAGGTCTTTTAGGAAAAAGTCTGAATGTCAGAATTACCTGAGTGCGACACTTGAACCTTCAAATATGACTTAAATTCGAATTTTTTGGCCTGAAAGACTGTCTAAATCCTGTACCCAAGTAAGATGCGCATGCCATTCTTCTAGTGAATTTAAATTTGCAATATTTCAAAAGATTGAATTTACCAGAGAATAAAACGGGACATTAATTAGTCCGGATTACGATACATTTGCAATTTGTTTTCATTTACCACATCCCTGTAGGATTTTAGCAAAAATATCCCTTTAGATTCGAGTGAGCCATGCACTTACACTCGTACATTTTCATCACGCCTATATATGAAGAAAAGCTTCTTTTTTTGTGTGTGCTCAATTTGGAGAAAAAGTGGGAAAGGTATTGGCACTCAAGTAAATACGTGTATGAAAGGCTCGGATATTTGCGAACGTATCTCTCCTAAGAAGTTGGTACAGTATCTCGAAAATAACACAAAATCACCAGCATCCATGTTTTCGCACATCACAAGCCATGTTCGTTCCTTTCCCCCTTTATTTCGCTTTCTGGTTTTTCTTTTCGTCGTCCTGGGTTCCGAGGGTTGTTTTCATCTCACTGCCACGTATATACACAGCAGTGATGATGAGAACCGTTTCAATTTTTCTCTGGAGTGCACTTTGATGTAGCTCAGGGTTCGATTCGC
>CAJPEX010004281.1:0-22830 GCA_905338405.1 Notodromas monacha | reverse complement strand
TTTTCCACCATTCGATTTCTTCTAGTATATTTGTTGGAAGATAGATTTTTTGCTCCCAATTGATGATCGGCTGTTTTAGCTGGGTCTTGACTCTCTCAAAAACACGAAAATGGGCCTCTCCGTATGGAACTGCTGGTATACAACTAAGCAGGAAACCAAGGATCTGCGCATATTTTCTTAACGTCGTTGGTTTTTGTTGCAGGCAGAGGCTCTTGCGGGTCTTTAAATCTTTTTGTAGACAATTGTATTTTTCTGAGGAAGCTCCAGCATTTGGGATTCACTGTCGATTATAAATCCCAGATGTTTTCTTTGGGTATTGGGTATTAGGCGTGATTTTTCTTCATTAATCAGGAAACCTGCATCCAGTAGTAATTGTTGGCATATATGAGTGTGTTCCTGACACTCTTGTTTTCCATTTGAAAGCAAAGAATTTTTGATGGTCCGGGTGGAGGGCAACGTTATGATAACCCTTAGTCAGATCAATTGATGTCATGAAAACCCGTTTTTCAATTCCCTGGGTCACTGCTGTTAAGTTTTCCATTTTAAAATGCTTGTATGGAACGCAATCTTTGTTAACAGTCTTGCTGTTGAGGATTAGCCGATATGACCCATTATGATTTTTCACAGCAAAAATGGGGTTGATGACTAGGTCCGGTTGCCAAATTTGTTTTTTGATCACTGAGAGGCTTAGAAGATCCTTGACTAAATTGTCTGTTGCGGTAATATCTTCTTTATGTTTGATTTTGGGGTTGCTTCTGGATAAGTGGCTTGGTGGTATTTTTAAAAAGTCAATTTTGACTCCGCTTATCATATGTAAAATCCATGGATCTTTTGTGACGTTTTCACGCCAAAATTTTATGTGGAAACGTTGCTTCTGGATAAGTGGCTTGGTGGTATTTAAAAAAAGTCAATTTTGACTCCACTTATCATATGTAAAATCCATGGATCTTTTGTGACGTTTTCACGCCAAAATTTTATGTGGAAACGTAAACGTCCTCCCACAATTTGATCCGGAATTTTACTGACCTTCAATTTCTCCTGGTGCGCCAATTGGATCATCCCCTGTAGCTGTTCTGGGGTTGATCGTCGTTCTGATGGTGGTACTTGTTTGGTTGGCCCTCCCCCAAAAAACGCTGGAAACGATTTTGTCCTTGCGTTTTTGGGTATGGGCGAGGGCGAAAGGGTTGATGTCCTCCTCGCACACTGGGCAATTTTCCTCGCCAATTTTGGGCTTTTTGGAACTGCGGCCAAAGTGCTTGGTCCTCTTTCACCAATTGGTCAATTTCTTTCACCAATTCTATTTTACTGACCTTCAACTTCTCCTGGTGCGCCAATTGGATCGTCCCCTGTAGCTGTTCTGGGGTTGATCGTCATTCTGACGGCGGTACTTGTTAGGTTGGCCCTCCCCCAAAAAACGCTGGAAACGATTTTGTCCTTGCGTTTTTGGGTATGGGCGAGGTCAAAAGGGTTGATGTCCTCCTTGCACACTGGGCGATTTTACTCGACAATTTTGGGCTTTTTGGAACTGCGGCGGAAGTGCTTGGTCCGCTTTCACCAATTGGTCGATTTCTTTCACCAATTCACCGTCTGATAAATTTACCCAACTTTCGCCAAATGATTGTGTGGGTATACGATTATTTTGAAAAGCCGCGCGTACGTTTTTGTTTGCATGATTTTGTACATTTTTCTTTCTTTCCTCTTGCAGCATCATATATGCATTGTTCGTCCCCTGTAGCTGTTCTGGGGTTGATCGTCGTTCTGACGGCGGTACTTGTTCGGTTGGCCCTCCCCCAAAAAAACGCTGGAAACGATTTTGTCCTTGCGTTTTTGGGTATGGGCGAGGTCGGAAGGGTTGATGTCCTCCTCGCACACTGGGCGATTTTCCTCGCCAATTTTGGGCTTTTTGGAACTGTGGCCGAAGTGCTTGGTCCGCTTTCACCAATTGGTCGATTTCTTTCACCAATTCACCATCTGATAAATTTACCCAACTTTCGCCAAACGATTGTGTGGGTATACGATTATTTTGAAACGCCGCGCATACGTTTTCATTTGCGTGGTTTTGTACATTTTTCTTTCTTTCCTCTTGCAGCATCATATATGCATTGGCAAGGGCTTTCAGGGTATTTCCCATAGTATCTCGAAGGGGTTCATTTAAACCCTCGTCAATGAACACTTTAATCAGTCCATTGTTAACACACATTAGGATAGATTGAATTTTTTGCAGCATGCTGTCTGTCACTCTTGCCGGTTTCGTTAATGTATTCCAGAGCGGGTGATTTATACGCGGCACTTTTCCAACCACTGTATTTCCAACCGGTGGAAGGATCTTTGTAAATTTGGCAACAATTTCTTTGCGGTTGCACTGAGACATCGCGTTTTTGTAAATTTTTTCAACCACCTTTTTTGCGATGTCACCGAGGACACAAATTGGTTCTCGTTCTTGTAATGCCGGCAAAAATCTGGCTAACGTATTGTTGCCGTCTCGCAATTCCGCAGCAATTATTTTTTCCTCATTTTCATTATGAGTTGGCTGCAATATTTCCGAGGGCTTCAGCAATGGTTCACCGTGGATAAGCTCTTCTATCGCATCTGTACCCCATGGAGAGAAATTTATTAGTTTTTGCAGTTTTTTTTTTTTTTTTTCGCTTGCCTTCTGGTATAGGCGATTCTGCCAAAGAGGATTCATCCTCACTGATTTGGTGGTTTTCCGAAAAGGATTCACTCATCATGACTTTTATTTCTGGAAATAAGTATATAAAATATTTTATGATCACTGGTAGGTAAATCTTCACAAAAGGTAATTCAGCCTACTGGTACACATTTGTACTTCAGTTTCGGTGGCCTGAATACCCTCCGCGAGGGGTATCCCCCACGTGAGCTGTTGCTCCCACGAGGTTCAGATGGGTTCTGAGGGTGGGGGATCCTGGTAGGAACCTATGGGACAGTATTCGCAGTAAAGAGAATTAGTTAGGGTGTAGTAACAGTTTACAACGTTGATCTACCTTGCGCCATAGATCCACATTGCAATGTACTTTTGCACAGCCCGACGTAGACCTATGTCGGGCTGTTCCAAAGTACATTAGGATGTAGATCTATGGCAAGACATAGATTTATGTTGTAAACTAATTTCATATTATTCTAGCCCTTGAAGTCCTCTTTTTGAGACTTTTTTCATATTGAATTTATCTTCATTTTTGAAATTTTGGCAGAATTTAAAGTGAATGTAACTTTTTCTCAGAATTTGAAGCGGATCTAACTTTTTTGGATACATAAAAAATTACCTTTACTTTAAATTCTGCCAAAAATTCAAAAATGAAGATAAATTCAATTTGAAATGAGTCTCAGAAAGAGGGCTTCAAAGGCTACAAGAAAAATAACTTGCAACATAATTATACATCATGCTGTACATCTAAATTGCAATGAACTTTTGCATGTTGCAACATAGATCTACATTGCACAATGTCCTGATCTACGTCGCTACGTAGATCTACATGGCAAAATCTCCTGACTTGATGAACTGGTGCCAGCAAGGCGGAAGCATCACAATTTTTGTCGCCAAATGTCCTGACTTGATGAACTGGCGCCAGCAGGGCGGAAGCATCACAAGTAGGACAGGACATTTCGCGACGTAGATCTACGTCGCAACATCCGAAAGTACATTGCAATTTAGATCTAAGGCACAAAGTGGATCAATGTTGTAAAGTGTTTATGTATTCTTCTAGCCCTTGAAGTCTTCTTTCTGAGACTTTTTTCAAATTGAATTTATCTTCATTTTTGAATTTTTGGCAGAATTTAAAGTAAAGAAAACTTTTTATGTATCCAGAAAAGTTAGATTCACTTCAAATTCTGAGAAAAAGTTACATTCACTTTAAATTCTGCCAAAACTTCAAAAATGAAGATAAATTCAATTTGAAAAAAGTCTCAAAAAGAGGACTTCAAGGGCTAGAAGAATATGAATTTAGTTTACAACATAACTCTAGGTCTTGCCATAGATCTTCATACCAATCTACTTTGGAACAGCCCGACGTAGGTCTACGTTGCGCCATGCAAAAGTACATTGTGATGTAGATTTATGGCGACACGTAGATCTATGTTGTAAACTTATTTTTTATTCTTCTAGCCCTTGAAGTCTTCTTTTTGAGACTGTTTTCAAATTGAATTTATCTTCCTTTTTGAAGTTTTGGCAGAATTTAAAGTGAATGTAACTTTTTCTCAGAATTTGTAGTGAATCTAACTTTTCTGGATACATAAAAAGTTACATTTACTTTAAATTCTGCCAAAAATTCAAAAATGAAGATAAATTCAATTTGAAAAAAGTCTCAGAAAGAGAAATTCAAGGGCTAAAAGAATAAGAAATTAGTTTACAACATAGATCTTTGATGCAACATGCAAAGGATATGCAGAAGTATATTGTGAAGTAGATCTAGGTCATAACATGAATGTTGCAACCTTCAAGTCTACATGGCAACAAATTTGTGTGACTGAGAACTCTTGCCATGTAGATCTATGTTGCAAGAGTTCTCAAAATCCTTGGAAGGAATGCATTTCAAGTCCAATGCATGCATACAACTTGAGATAATGGGAAACATACATAATTGATGGAATTCAATTTGTTCTCAAAATCCTTGGAAGGAATGCATTTCAAGTCCAATGCATGCATACAACTTGAGATAATGGGAAACATACATAATTGATGGAATTCAATTATGTATATCTCAGTCACACAAATTAGCCTCCAATTCATACTTATCATGCTGAATTTCATCAATTATGTATGTTTCACTTCCTCTTGAGTTGTCTGCATGCATAGGACTTCAATACATGATTGATGGAATTCTGGCAACTTTCCTGATATGAATGCACAGTAACTTCATTATTGAACTTTGTGCATCAATGTATATGTCTGCTTCACATTCTGTATTACATGCAACTCACTGAAACTTAATGCAGCTATACATATGCTAAATTGATGTACTTTACATGGATAACAATATATTGACCCCCAACTCAACATGGTTGTGGAAAAAGTGCATGAGACACATGCACATTACTTGCACTGCTATTTTTTCATCCTTCAAACTGAAATATTAGCTAAGAGCAAAGATTTCAAAGCATACAATTAAGTATGTTGAGTATTCCTTTCCCTTTATTGGATTTCTCAACAGAACAACCCTGAAGCACAGCAGCATTCACTGCAGTATTCTTTTAAATTCCAGAACATTCCTTTCTTCATTGTAAGGGGCACCATCTGTTGAAAATACATCCAGGGAGTTATTGCTGCAAATGCAGCATATTACTGTGAAGCACTGCATGAACAGACATGTTGTTTGGTTGGCACAGTTGGTTAGGCTGCCACTCTGGATTGTGGGGTTGTGGGTTTGAATCCTTGAGGGGTTGTGAATTATTCTGGTTGAATGCATCTGTGTGACTGTCTTGTCTTGTCTTGTCTTGTGGTGTGTGTGCGTGTGTGCGTGTGTGTGTGTGTGTGTGTGTGTGTCAGTGTATGTGTGTGTCTGAGCTTGAATGGGTGTGGAATTCCCAGAAAAGTTAATATATCTTTCTTCCCTTTTTTTCTCTCCTGAGATTGCATGTTCCGACGTAGATCTACGTCGGGAGGGCGTGACGAAGATCTACGTCGCAATCTGTTTTTTTTTATTTTGTAGCCCTTGAAGTCCTCTTTCTGAAACTTTTTTCAAATTGAATTTATCTTCATTTTTGAATTTTTGGCAGAATTTAAAGGAAATGTAACTTTTTTGCAAGTGTAAAAAGTTTTATTTACTTTAAATTCTGCCAAAAATTCAAAAATGAAGATAAATTCAATTTGACAAAAGTTTCAGAAAGAGGACTTCAAGGGCTACAATATAAAAAAAACATATTGCAACGTAGACCTACGTCGCGCTGTCCCGACGTAGGCCTACGTCGGGGCATACCACTTCCATGCCCCTTTTGACAATTTATCAAGGTACGTGTCCTGGTCGCGTCCAGAATGGACGCAACCACTCACCAGTCAAGGACGCGTCCAATGCGGACGTGTCCACTTTCAAGTCTGGCAGAAGGGTCAACTGGCCACTAGTTGGTACGCGTCCATACAAAGTTCAAATGGACCCGCCCTTTATGCGTATGGGGGCGCGAAATGGTTTTCCTGGGTATGCTGCTGAGAAAGGATACTCCATTTAAATGGACAAAGGAACAACAGAATGCAGTAGAGTTGTTAAAAGCTTGCTTAATGCAGGCACCAATATTATCTTACCCTAATTTTGATCATGAATTCATATTAACAACAGACGCCTCAGCAATTGCAATAGGCGCAGTGTTGACCCAGAAACCAGGTAAGAAGGAGATATTAATTGGGTGTACCTCAAGAATGCTCAATGATGCAGAATCGCGTTATTCAAACACTGATTGCAAACTTTCAGCGGTTTATTATGGGGTACAGCAGTTTAGATCATAGCTGTGGGGGCACTAATTTGTGATCAGAACCGACCACATTGTGATCCCCGATTTAAGCAGGCAGCGTCAAAGTGACAGTAGTCGCGCTATCACTTGGTTCATGAAATTGAACA
Source organism: Notodromas monacha (assembly GCA_905338405.1). Lineage (NCBI taxonomy): Eukaryota > Metazoa > Arthropoda > Ostracoda > Podocopida > Cyprididae > Notodromas > Notodromas monacha. Next base: position 16,267 of record CAJPEX010004281.1, on the reverse strand, counting down.
AGTACGATTATAGAGTTGAGTATAGAAAGGGATTATCAATCCCTCATGCGGACACTCTTAGTAGATTCCCTCCTGCACAGCAGCATCGAAGGAAAATTTGTGCTTATTTATCACCAATGCTGCAAGGGACTGATTTAATTCCCTATGTGTCAAGAGGACTAATTCAAAGAGAAACTATGGCAATTGAAAATCAGTTGCCTTTTGGAAATGATTTCCGTATGGAAAATGGAATATTGTACAAGGATAGGGAAAAAGGTACTAGAATATGGGTTCCCCCAAAACTCAGGGAAAAGCTATTAGCATTGTTTCATGACCCTCCAGCGATGGGGCACAGTGGGATTGATAAAACAGTGTTTTCCCTTCAGGAAGAATTCACCTGGCCTAATTTGGAAAAAGACGTCACCAATTATATCAAGACGTGTGAAGTATGCCAGAAAACCAAAGCTTATGCCCATAGAACCCCTTATCTAAGTACAGGGATTCCAAAACATTGTTTCGAAGATGTAAGTATTGATGTGGAGGGGCCAGTACCAAATAGTCAACAGGGGAAACAGATATATTTTGGTCATGCAAGATAGACTGTCCAGATGGATAGTATTCTCCCTGATGCATGAAGCAACGGCCCAAGCCACTGCTAGATTATTTCTTACTGACTGGGTTTGTTTATTTGGGGCCCCCAAAAGAATATTAACGGATAGAGGGACCAATTTCCTGAGTAACATATTCAAGGAAATGGCAAATTTCCTAGGAGCTTGCGCAAATACTACAACTGCGTATAGACCTCAAGGAAACGGGCAGAATGAACAAGCTCATTGGAAATTACATGAGTATTTTGCTTTATACCTTGACCCCAAAAATTGCAGCACGTGGGATGAATTATTAAAATTAGCTGTGTGGGTACATAATTCCACAAAGCAAGAAGCTTTGCAGGCATTGCCATTTGAAATTGTTACCGGAATAAAACCTAGAAGAAATTGGCTCTCTGGACCAAATGATGCTAGCCAATTTCAAAGTATCTGAGAGTACTATGATGTTAAAAGGGAAGAGTTAGAGTCTTCGAGAAATAAGGCCCAATTGGCCATCCAAAAAGGACAAGCATCATATTTAGAAAAACTGAATGTGCATAGAAAAGGGACTCAATATGAAAAGGGAGATAAGGTTTGGCTAAGACAACGTTCATTGTCTTATGTGGGAAAGAAGTGGAGTGCAAAGTTTAAGGGTCCGTACACTGTATTAGGAGTAATAAATCAAGCAGTGATACGGATTCGAGACAATGCTCATCCCGAATGGACTGATGTCGTCCATACAAGTTATGTCCGACCTTATGATATTTGACCCATTTCTCCTGCACTGGCCCCTCAAAATTTGGAAGACAAAAACAAAATTGATATTGTGGATGTTAATGATGATTTTTCTCTGATTGAGCAGAAACTGTTTCCAGCTCCAAAACCTCTTATCAAACCAAACACTAAACCAGGAGCTGAGACAGATGAAGAAACCAATGCCAAAGAAGAAGCTGATGAAACCAAAACCACAACTACAGCTTTGGACAAGTCTGACGATTATATCGTTAATCCAAGTCAGGCTGACCTACTTTTTCCAGCAACCCCTCCTAGTACCAAAGTATTGTTATCCCAAAACTATTTTACGAAAGTTGGTGATCAACAATGATCAGTCGTTGAGAACTACTTTCTAATAATTAATGAAAAAGAAGATCGGAGATTTAATTTGTTTTCCGCAACTTTCAAAGGAAACGCAAAAGTTACTCCGTGAGAGTATTTCAAATGTTTATTTATTTATCTTCACACAGTTGATACAATAATTTCTACCGAGAGCAAAGCGGCGTAGATTCGGCATTTGGAGAGAGTCTGGTGCGGTAAACTTAACGCAACATAAAATGCACCTGTATATATAGCTTCGGCTGGCCGAGGTCAAGGAACGCGCATAGAAACCGAATCGGATCGGGGACTTCATGCTTCGTTTATTCCAAAGGAAAGAAGCTTGAGCGTGGTTGGGAAAGTATTCCGTCAACAACGGGATTGTGAAATATAATTGCTAGCTCACCAGGCACAGCCAAGCGTAGCGGAAATACATTAGCTTATAAGGGTCGTGCGTAAAGTGAAGGGTGTTGTGGTGGTTAATATGACTACAAATCTCCCCTGGTAAACAAGAAAAAGCTCCTGCGTACCCAAGTTGTCAAAAGTGTTTCAGTCAGCGGGAAAAAGGATCGAAATTAACGCAACATAAAATGCACCTGTATATATAGCTTCGGCTGGCCGAGGTCAAGGAACGCGCATAGAAACCGATTAGGATCGGGGACTTCATGCTTTGTTTATTCCAAAGGAAAGAAGGGTGAGCGCGGTCGGGAAAGTATTCCGTCAACAACGGAATTGTGAAATATAATTGCTAGCTCACCAGGCACAGCCAAGCGTAGCGGAAATACATTAGCTTAAAAGGGTCGTGCGTAAAGTGAAGGGTGTTGTGGTCGTTAATATGACTACAAATCTCCCCTGGTAAACAAGAAAAAGCTCCTGCGTACCCAAGTTGTCAAAAGTGTTTCAGTCAGCGGGAAAAAGGATCAAAATTTTTGTTCGATTCCCACACCTCCCCTGATCACATCTCAGCCATGCCGAAGGACATTACACAGGAAAACGTTCTCATGGGGGGCAATAAGAATGGTAATAATAACCATATCTGCTCCCCCTCAACCCTTCAAGTTCACCAGGAAGCTGCAGAGGTCTGGCATGCCAATGCCTGATTCCTCAGTTCACCTCACACCCCCTTTCAGGTATGTGCTTCTGACCCCCTTAAGCCTTTAATTAAAAACCACTAAGTTTAAAATTCGCTTGTTTTGCGTGTTTTTTTGCTTGATCTTACTCTTAAGTGTTCTTAAAACACATTCTCATTGTTTTTGGGTGGTTTTCGTTCGTTAGAAAGGGTGAACTTTGCGTTTTTTTGTTTGCGGTTTTGTTTGCAAGATACGTTGTAACGATCGATTTTCGTGCAAAACAGTGGCCAAATTGAAAAAAGTAAACGGTTTGTTGGTTTCTAGATCATGTGAGGAAGGTCTCCTGCGAGTTTCGTCCGATTTCACCGTTTGGTTTGCGAGTTTTCAACAAAAAGGTGAATTCCCTTAGTATTGTTAACAAAGTAGGATCAGATCTGATCTCAGTGCATCTTTTGGATCTTTCCAGTTTTCATTCAAAGAATGGCAAGTTTCGCGATATCCTTGCTGTTGGTGCTGCTGGTGGTGCATCCTGATGCGTCATCCGGCAGATGCATCATCAAAGATGGCCGCCTCCATTGTTCCGAGGCATGTGACGCGGACACGGTTCGCGCTGCCGAGTTCGATGGTAGGATTGTTCTGACGGGTTGAGTCTGTGACTTCGGGTGCCTGGATTTCTTTGGGATCAAGGTTGGTTGAAGAAGAACTGGCTTTTTTAGGTGGTTTCTTCCAGGTTTTCATGATATTCCAGAAAGTGGAGTTGCTGGGTCCCACTAGATGTGAGGGCATTCTCAGTCCGTTGTTGGTCGATCCGGTGGAGTTCTGCGTGAACGAGCAGACTACGGCGGGGTTGCCGGCTTCGGCACAACCGACTTCCGTGTTGTATTCATCGACGGCAATTCCGGTGACAGCGTCAGTATTGGTGACGGCGATTGTGGTTTTGGTCACTCCGGCAACGGAGGCGACATCTGTCGTCACCCGTGGAGATACCATCGGCATACAGGACCCTGCTACGGCTTCATCTTTGGATTTGCGGGTGCTGACGACGGGTTTGTTGACTGAAATGACAGAGCAGACTACGCCGGCTCCTAGTAAGAGCTTTTTGATGAATAGCCTCAACCATTTGATCAGTATATTAAACAAAATGTGTTGTTTCTTAGTTACGACTAAATCTTCCATCATTGTCTCGGTGCTGAAAAATCTTCCGGAAACCAAGATCCTTACTGGAGATTGGGCCAACATCACGGTAACGGTGGTTGAGGGAAAAGCGGATTTGGGGGCAGAGTTTGCTACCGAGCTATTTTCCAACTGGGCCATTGGGCTAATTAGTGGCCTTGGTATAACGGTCTTTGGGCTGGCTGCTGGGTGGATTGCCTGGTGCTTGAGAAAAAAGGTACTTTTGCTTTTTATTGCACCTTTGTATCCTTGAACACCTTTTTTGCATGGTTTCTTCCTTTTAAGCAACCCTTAACTACTAACAGTACTGCCCAAAACCTCGTCAAAGCAAAACCGTAATTAAACCAAAACAAAAAATCAAAGAGATTGAGATGAAAGATTTATCTCTTGGACCCATAGTAGTGCGTGAGACTACTGTTAACAAAATTCATGATGGATTTGCAACCATTAGATCACGCATACCTCGCATGACGTCTTTTAAACTGAGTAAGACTTAGCTGAGAGAAAAAAGGAAGTTTTGTTGCATGATTGCATGTCTCCTTGGGTGTTTCCTTTTGCTTCTCTTCCCCAGCCTTGGTTCCTGTCGTACCTGAGGAGGGTGGAGGAGATGTGGCAAATCCTGACACCACCAACGACTCCAACATCGTCTCATTTACCACCGCAATCGTCGGTTGATGTGGTGTCCGACCTCATTTCATTGGATGCGGTTCCAGAGATTCTTCCACCTCCTATTGGTTTTCTTTTGGAGCTGGAACCTGTTGTTGAAGAAGCTCAAAGTTCTGTGGTTAATGTCAGTTCTGATGATTTTGTTTCAGTCGATGAAGAATAGGCGTGTAACCTGTTAGGAACTGGCAAATAAATGAGCCTTGTACAGAGAGAAATCTTGTTTACCTTTATTCTGTTCTTAACTGGTACTCAGGGAAAGAATTCCGGTGGAAGGGTTCATGCGGATTCTGGGATACTTTGGTGCGGGTCCAGAAGGGATGGATTCTGTAACCAATTCAACACGCCCCGACATATCATTTAAATCTATTGCCTCTAAACGCCTTCTTCTCTGTAAGACATATCGTATCCTCGCAAAACAGAAATATACAATCGCAATGAGAATAATCGTTAGTAATATAATTAAAACAATGATATAAATATAATCGTTATCCCAAAAATGCAATTGTAATTTGCTAATGTCCTCAATAATCAATTTAATTCCTGGGACATTAGCCGGGATCTCATTAATTGCATTTATCTCAATGTTTTCCAGTTTTGGGGTCATTTCACGAAATGGCCCATTAATCATGTGTTATCCTTATTTTCCGAAAGATCAATAAAAGACACTTTCGCAGTTAAGAAGAACGTCTTCTTCTGTACGCGATTAATCTAATAAAGATTTTAACTTTTCCAAGAACAACTTTTTGTCAAGAAGATTTCTTTTCCTGTAGCCCGAGTTTCAAAGTGAATTAGACTTCTTGTTATAAAGACGTGAATACGTATATTTCTTTGTTACCTCAACAAACGCCAGACCGACAATGAATACCAGATATACACTTTGCGGACCTTAAATAGATTCAGAATAAACCAGACATGCATGATGCAACTCAGTCTGGAAAACAGAAATGGGGATGGGGAATGACCGTAAACCAGACACTGTAAAAGTATGCGTCATGACCTCCTCAGATTCGGATCTGAGTTGCCAGGCAGAAGTATTCTTACGTTTTGAGACGTAAGAGAAAAGATATTGGAAGCGTCATTATAAACCTGTCATGGGACACTCATATTAATATTTGATGACAAACTCACCCCTGACAAATTTGAGAAAAGTTCCACTCTTTTCAAGTCAAAAGTCAAGTGAAATGTTTCCAAATAATAGTGCATTGCCAAGTGAACTCAAAAATATCGATGAAATGGAATATTTTGATCAGCCTGGGCATCGATTCCCATATGGCCATCAAATTTCCAGCAAAAATTCTGCATCAGGAAGATATTTTGCCTTCCACACATTTTGTGGGGCACCCTGTGCTCAAGAATTCACATAGATGCTGGGAGTTCATCCAGGTCTCTGAGAACTGGAATGTGGCAAAAGTCACACACTGGAATGGAAACAAGTTCCCAAAACTTGATCTATGCCTTCCTGAGACATGATTGAGTACTTCTGGAAGGGTCAACATCTCTTCAGGTGAGAACTTTGTGAAGGTTTTTCTGAGTGTTTTTGTTCCAGGTTTAATATCTGACTGCTCCCTGGTGAATTTTAAACAGTTTTAACCGATTTTTCAGGATTTTAGTGCTTAAAAAAAAAGAAAAACGGCGGCGTCGTACAAGACGATAATTCGAAAAAGATCGACGCGGCGGCCGAAAATCGATTTTGTCAGCCCCAAGGAGGTTCAAGAAGTGACCAGTGACCCTCAAAAAGTTGTCAGGCATTTTCCCCAGCCAATTTGAGACAAACAATGGGAATTTTCAAAACAATTGCAGTGACATCTACCCTTTTGATTGTAAGTTCCCAAACACATTTTCCTTCAAAACACAATTTCAGTGCCTTCAAAATTTCTGCAGGTGGTGTTTCTTCATGCAGCAGGAGGCTGTGAGGAAGTTGGAGGGAGGCTGGTGTGCATAGATGCCTGTGATGTGAAAAAGCCAGGTCACTATGACTTCACCATCGATTTCCAGGGATCCAAGCTGGACTTGTCTTGTGTGGCCTACAAAGGCCTAAAGGTTGGTTGTTTTCCCTTTTTCTTCCATTCTGAAAAATAGAACAGAATAATCAGTTCCTTGAAATCCTTTCAGAGAGTCAAACTGTTCAAGAGGACTTTTTGCAGAGGCAGGTCAACTGGAATGGAAGGAGTCATTGACCCATGGGACTTCTGCTTCTTCAAACAAGGAAGTGAGTACCTTTTAGCTCCTCTTTTCCTCTTTTGGGTTTTAAGAACAGAATAACAGAATTGTCATTTTTTTCAGAAAAACCAGAAACAGACAAGACAGCTATAGAGGTTACCAAAGAAGAGGCTCTTCAACAAAACTTTCTGGATTTCCAACCTTCATCGCAACCTTCATCTCCTGAAATGAAAATGGAAACTTCCACATCCACTGAGGATCCTCCCTTGGCTAGTGTGTACAGTGTTGCTCCGTTTTCCACAACTGCTACACCAGAACAGCTACATCAGACTGCTGCAACTGCTACAACTGCTACAACTGCTACACCAGAACCCTTGGCGCCTTGGATTTTGTCAAGGACTTCTCTGTCTCCCAGAGTCACAGGGACAGTTTCATCAGCTGGCTTGGGTTCTTCTCTTACGACTGCACTTCCAGCTGAGATTCCGAACATGACCTTTACTCCGTTCGTGACTTCTCCTCCACCGATTGGATCAACAAAGTCATCCTTGGGTGAAAACCCTCAAGTTGTTGATGCAATGGGTGGTTGGATTCCATTGGGACCCACCATGGCGCCCATTCCAAAAACTACAGAGATTGACAATTTCTGGCATTTTCCCCAGCCAATTTGAGACAAACAATGGGAATTTTCAAAACAATTGCAGTGACATCTACCCTTTTGATTGTAAGTTCCCAAACACATTTTCCTTCAAAACACAATTTCAGTGCCTTCAAAATTTCTGCAGGTGGTGTTTCTTCATGCAGCAGGAGGCTGTGAGGAAGTTGGAGGGAGGCTGGTGTGCATAGATGCCTGTGATGTGAAAAAGCCAGGTCACTATGACTTCACCATCGATTTCCAGGGATCCAAGCTGGACTTGTCTTGTGTGGCCTACAAAGGCCTAAAGGTTGGTTGTTTTCCCTTTTTCTTCCATTCTGGAAAATAGAACAGAATAATCAGTTCCTTGAAATCCTTTCAGAGAGTCAAACTGTTCAAGAGGACTTTTTGCAGAGGCAGGTCAACTGGAATGGAAGGAGTCATTGACCCATGGGACTTCTGCTTCTTCAAACAAGGAAGTGAGTACCTTTTAGCTCCTCTTTTCCTCTTTTGGGTTTTTAAGAACAGAATAACAGAATTGTTCATTTTTTTCAGAAAAACCAGAAACAGACAAGACAGCTATAGAGGTCACCAAAGAAGAGGCTCTTCAACAAAACTTTCTGGATTTCCAACCTCCATCACAACCTTCATCTCCTGAAATGAAAATGGAAACTTCCACATCCACTGAGGATCCTTTCCAGGCCAGTGTGCACAGTGCTGCTCTGTCCTCTACAACTGCTACACCAGAACAGCTACACCAGACTGCTACAACTGTTTCAACTGCTGCACCCGAGCAGAGCTTGTCTTCTCCCTTGGCGCCTTGGATTTTGTCAAGTACGTCGACACCTCCCAGGGTTACAGGGACAGTGTCATCAGCTGATGCGGGTTCCTTCTTTCCCACTGCACCACCAGCTGAGATTCCGAATGTGACTTTGACTCCGTCCGTGACTTTTCTCCACCAATTGGGTCAACAAAGTCCTCCTTGGGTGAAAACCCTCAAGTTGTTGATGCAATGGGTGGTTGGATTCCATTGGGACCCACCATGGCACCTGTTCCAAAAACTACAGAGATAGACAATATTTCAAGGGTCATGAATGACCTGAGTAACGTCTCTAGAGTTAACATCTCTGCCGAGTTTGTGGATGGGACTGTTGTTCATGCTGTTGTTCCTTCCTGGCTTTTACAAGCCTTCATTTGGTTGGTCGGTGTTTTAGGCATAACTTCACCAATTGCTTTTGGAGTTTTCTGTTGCTGCCAACGGTTTAAGGTTAAGGTGTGTAGTTTTTTAGTACTCACTCTAGTTTTCCAAATTAAACCAGGGTTTTGGTTGTCTGCTTGCTTTTGCCTGCTTTGATATAAAAGAAGGATGAAGAGTCGAAGGAAAAGGGCCATAAACGTGTAAAAAGGGAATCTCGGTCATTTCCAAACCCTTCTTTTGAGGAGGAGATTGAAATGGCCGAATTACCTTCAATAGCCACTATTTGACCCTTGATGGCTTCTTTTCGTGATTTCTGCATGACCGGCTTTGCTTCTGCTTTTTTGTTGCATCTTTCTGTTCCTCCAGGTCCGGCCAGAACAAGTGAGTGCAGCGGAGGTCTTTGCGCGTCTGGGCTGGCCTCTCCTGCATGCTTGGATGCTGAGGAGACTGAATTCTAGTCCTCCTCCACTTCCTCAGGCTGTTCCATCCAGCAACAATACTGATAAGGTCAGCCTGGACAGCTTTCATACTGTGGCTGTTGTGTAGTGGCGCACGGTATTTTATGTTGTTGATGCGCATGTAGAGAGAGAGTTGTAGATAGGAGGACTCTAATAAAATATGTTGTCCTCTGACTTTTGCATTTTTACTGTTTTTGTTTTGTTCTCTCCACAGTTTCTACAGCAACAGTTGACGTCATCATCTGCATCAGCATCCAGTTTTCCAGTTGTTCTTTTCTCTTTCTCTTCTGCAGGTGTGAACACTCCAATACTTCTTTTGCATAGCATATAAGACAAATAGCATATAAGACAAAAGATTTGACAGCAACCGGCAAACACAACATATACATACACATACCTTTGTTGTAGATGTAAGCTAGATATAACAGCTAGGTGGTAAGTAAGGCTATGATATATGCAACACCCAGCTTCATAAGCATTACTTGATGGCCATCAGTCCAGTAGTTGTGTTAATTTGCAATCTCGGATATTGTGGGATGGAAGGTGCGTTTCTAGAGGGGACTAATTCAATATTTGTGCCCTCCAGTAAGTTCAGATTCCTCCTGCGTTGTCTTAGAATCACATATCGAATTTTGGCGAAACACAAATAAGCTATACTCAATAAAATGATAGACAGAAGTACTACAGAAACAATTAGATATATGTAACCATAATCTCTAAAATGCAACTGTAAATCACTAATGTCTTCTGCCACACTACTTCTAGGCTTGAATGCTGGAATTTCTTCCACTGCATTAATTTCTACATTTTCCAATTTTGGTAAAATATCTTGAAATGGTCCATTGACCAATGTGTATCTGCAATTCTGATTAAATTTAATAATTCCAGAGTATGGCAATTTGTATGAATTTTCCGACGCAGGTGTTTCTTTGTTAGGACTTGCAGCACAATATTGAGTAATTCTCCCTTTATCTGTATCTGTATATGCAAATTCATCCTTGTCTAACTGGATCACCATGTTCTCAGGCATCTCCACTAACTGCATTTTGCAGGCCACTTGTATCAATTCATCATTTGCACCTTCTTGTATTTGCTTGATACAAAGACTAGCGGGGCGTACTGGGAGATGTCCTGCGTGACAAATCTGGCAACCTGATTGACCTATCCTTTGTAGACATTGAGGTATCTCGGACCCATAAGCTGCATAATAGTTGTCACCTCTTTTCAACAGGAAAAGATGTTTAATTTCCATCTGCATCCATTTAGGTGAACCAAGGTATGTTTCTCTAGTGACTGGGATGGCATGAATTCTGGACAGGTACACAACCTCATCAGGGGCTACCACTGGGACAATTGTCATGGTTCTAAATTCACAAACACATGTCTCATTTTTGATATTTTCACAAGTGAATGATCCTACAGTTACCGGGTTGGATTTGATCATTTCAAATAAATCGAGAGCAGTTACTTTTGTTTTGGCGTATCTCGGTTCTGTAGTTAGAATTTCTTCCAACACAGATTCAACAACATGAATGTCGTAAAGATGAATCGGAAAGACAAACTGTTTAAGTTTTTCGAGATCATCTTGCAAGGTTTCTGCCAATGTGTTTAGATGAGCCAATTCAGACCCTAGAAGCAAAGACTTCATCCAAAATTCGTTTTTGCTCTTGTTGGTTGATTTAATATCTGCGAGCAAAGAATCGAAAATGGTTTTTAATTCATAATTGTCAAACGCAACTAAAGCTGAAGGTTTTACAAAGGCTCGTTTGTCTGCTACTTGCAATTTTGTGATAGGTGAAATTCCTCTTTGAACTATAGGTAAAAGATTGACATAAGGAACTTCCCGTCCGATATTTGTAGGTACATTCACGAATCTTGATGACAGATTTTCAAGAGTCACGTCTATGATCTTAGTTTTGTGATTTAAAAGGTCCATGGCTATTTTAGCTGGTGCAATAAGTGTTAAACCACCTGCTTCCACAGCATCGTTGGTTTCTGTAGCAAACGCTTTTACCTCTTTTTGGATGTTTTCTACTAGATGGTAAAATTTTCCAATGTTGATCACAGATTCCATAGTCCAAAACGTGGTTGGGATGCACATCTGGCTCATATCTTCAATTGTGGCCATTACTTCCCAGGGAAGGTCCTAATAGGGGAGATTTTGTCCAATCTATTGCTGTTTGATATAATTCCCCTATCTTTGGTCACTTCTTCTATTAATAACAAATGGCTTACTGGACAGAAGATAAAGCACAAGAAAATGGTTTGCGTCGTCACCCTGTTGCTAGGATCGCGTTGCTTGGTCGACTGGCATTGCGCATGGCAACTAGTACTTATCTGGTACTGACCATGCTCTTTCCCTTGTCTGTCCACGCGTGCGTTCGGGTATGATGTTATCTGCGTCTATTCCGCTTAGCATGCGCAGCTTTGGTTCCTTTCCTTCCAGTTTTCGCTTGGCAGCTTCCTTTTTCTGTTCTTTCTTCTTTTGACTTTTGGACTTGCTGGAAGCTTGCTGCGGTATTGCGGAAGCACCTTGCTCTGGTGTCTGCAATAGCGGCATCTGCAACCTTCTAGGAGTGCTGGTTGACTCAGGCGGAGCTAGAACGCTGTCTGTCACTGGGGGCAAGGTCGTCTCGCTCCCATGCTCGTCATTCCCTCCATTGTCGTCAGACCCGGAACCAGGAGAGAAAAACTTGCCCAACTCTGTGGTAACCTCTGAGAGAAAGGATTTATTTGATTTTCCGCTCCTCGGGGTTCCCGAAATAATTGTTTGATTAGGATCTGTAGCGGAAACAAAGGAATCATTAGCATCATCACCATCATTAAGTTGTTTAGGTTCAGGGGAGTGAGATGGAGTTTCATAAAACATTAAATCTGGGGCTGAGACGTTTAGAGCAATTGTCTTGTTCTTCTCGTCATCAGTTTCAGCCACTGCTTCATTCTCCCCCCTCTTTGACTGAGTTTTTTCTCCTTCTCCTTGTTCCGTTGGAATATCCACGATTTCTCCTTGCGGTTTGATTGCTGAGTCAGCATTTTCCTCGAGTTTTCGTGGACTTGTCATCCTGGCTGGAGTTTTGCTACAAGACTGCGTGTTTGGGATAAGCTTTTCCTCAATTTCATCAAATTCTTCTATTTCGAGCTCGTTTGGGTTTTCTGAGCTTTCCGGCAATCGGGACTGGTAAGGTCGGACGTAACTGGTATGAACAACATAGGTCCATTCTGGGTGCTGGTCGTCTCTTATTCGTACGACTACTGGGTTAACAATTTCTAATATTGTATAGGGGCCTTTATACTTGGCACTCCATTTCTTTCCTATGAAAGAAAGTGGATGCTGTTTCAGCCACACCTTGTCTCCGACGTTATACGTTGTTCCCTTACGATGTACATTTAAGCGTTCCAGATACGAGGCTTGTCCCTTTCTTATGGCTTTTTGAGCCTGTTCTCTGAGGGACTCTAGCTTTTCTTTCTTTACCTCATAGTATTCTTGTATACTCTGGAACTGCTCCAAGTTTTGTTGACTTGACAGCCAATTTCTTCTTGGTTTCATTCCAGTTACGATCTCAAAAGGAGACGCTTGTAACGCTTCATGTTTTGAACTATTGTGCACCCATGCAGCTAGTTTTAAGAGTTCATCCCAGGTACTCCGATTGTTGGGGTCTAAATATAGTGCTAGATACTCGTGGAGTTCTCTATGGGATCTTTCGTTCTGTCCATTGCCTTGGGGTCAATATGCAGTGGTCGTATTAGCTCGGGCACCCAAGAAACTGGCCATATCCCGGAACACACTACTTACAAAGTTTGTTCCACAATCGGTCAGTATACGTTTAGGGGCTCCAAATAAGCAAACCCAATCGGTCAAGAAGAGTCTTGCCGTTGTTTGAGCAGAAGCGTCTTTCATTGCTGAGAAGACGATCCACCTGGATAATCTGTTCCACGATCGGTCAGTATACGTTTAGGGGCTCCAAATAAGCAAACCCAATCGGTCAAGAAGAGTCTTGCCGTTGTTTGAGCAGAAGCGTCTTTCATTGCTGAGAAGACGATCCACCTGGATAATCTATCCTGTATGACCAATATATATCGATTCCCTCTTTGGCTGTTTGGGACAGGGCCCACCACGTCTACACTGACATCCTCGAAGCAATTCTTAGGGATACCAGTACTCAAATAAGGAGTCTTAAGGGCAAATTGCTTGGTTTTCTGGCATTCAGGGCAAGTTCTTACATATGCCGTAACATCTTTTTCAATATTAGGCCATGAAAATTCTTCCTGTATTGCATATGCTGTTTTATCAATACCGCAATGGCCCATAGATGGCGGGTCATGGAAACTAGAAATGATTTTTTCTCTAAGGGAAGGGGGTACCCAAACATGTTGTCCTTGAGCAGTTCGTTTCATCAAGATTCCATCCTGTATCTCAAAGTCTGCTCCAAAAGGAATTTTTCCCTTTAGGGATGCAGTTGCTCTCTGTAAAAGACTTCGAGACACATATGGGGTTAGGTTGGTTTCCAATAAGGTCGGTGACAAATAAGCATTTAGTTTTTTGCTTTTACTGTCTGGCGAGAATTGACTCAACACATCGGCGTAAGGTATTGATAATCCCCTTTTGTACTCGACCCGATACTCATATTCGTTGAGTTTCATAAACCAGGCTATAGATCGACGGCTATCACTTTGCCTCTGGCGACTGAAATATGGTATTGCAATGTGATCTGTACGAATCACAAAAGGATGACCCCACAAATATGAATGGAATTGCGACACACCATAATACACAGCCAACAATTCTCTATCAGTGTTAGGATATTGAGATTCTGCATCATTAAGGGTTCTACTGGCACATCCAATAAGTACTTCCCTTTTTCCAGGTTTCTGGGTCAAAACCGCGCCCACCGCAATAGTGGAAGCATCCGTGGTTAGTATAAATTCATCCAACTTTAGCCCTTTTCTATCTTATCCACGCCTTTCGTTCGTAAAGAAGTTCGTTAGATGTCGCAGAACGACCCGAAAAACGGTAACCTTATGCCATAGGAAAAATTCGTTTTCCATGTTACCAAAGGCTTATAATGCAAAATTCTGAATGTACGATTGGAAATATCCTACTAAACCCAGGAAGGCTTGTACACCTTTTACATCTACGGGGATAGGAAAATTTTGGATAGCTTCAATCTTTTTCGGATTTACACGGATCCCAGTTTCGCTGATTAAAAATCCCAGATATTCGATCTGCGTGCAAAACAGCTGACACTTGGAAAATTTGACTTTTAGTCCCGCTTCGTCAAGACGCTGTAGAATGTCAGATAAATGAGTGAAGTGTTTGTCGGCAGTTCGTGAATATATAACAATGTCGTCAACGTAAATGTAAGCATAAATTCCCAAGCACCCATCCAACACCAAATGCATTAACCTTTGAAAAATAGAAGGGCTGTTTTTGAGTCCCATAGGTAAACGAATGAATTCGTAATGTCCCATGGGCGTTGAAAACGCCGTTTTCCATCTTTCCTCTTCACAAATCTTTATATTGTAAAACCCGTGAAGGAGGTCAAGAGCTGTGAAGTATTTAGCATTTCCCAATTCCTCGAAAATTTGGTTAGGTCTGGGTAAGGGATGCGCGTCCGTAATGACATGGTCATTCAAACGCCTGAAATCTACAACCATCCGCCACCCACCATCCTTTTTCTTTACCATGAGTGTAGGACTGTTGTAGGGGGATTTCAAAGGTTGAACTATTTCATGCTCAAGCAGATCTTCCACGAATTCATTTACCTTTGGTCTCATTCCGTGAGGAAGAGGATATTGTCTCGTAAAGATAGGCTTTTTGGTATCCAAAGGTATGTCTGCTTCGTACAATGGGCATAAACCCAGATGGTCGGATTTCTTTGCAAGGACATTTTTGTATTTCCGTAGGAGACTACGTAATGGTTGTGTCAAATTCTCGGGACATTCCGAAAGTTTAATGTTCTTGTCTATCAGTTGTATCAGATTCTTTTCTTCTAACTTTCCGTGTAGTCGTTCTAATTTTTCCTTGTCCAAAAATTTTGGAGAAATTTCCTTAGTTGCCAGGACTAATGGGGGTTTCCCTGTTAATTCTAGAACATCGACAATCTCTCCAAAAGTAGCTATGGCCAAGGTGTGCTGAGGCGATATGTCAACGTCCTCATCACCTACATTGAGACACAAGACAGGGTAAGCTCCCTTGTGTTTTCTGGAGATGCTTCGAGCCACTATCAGGTGGCCGCAAAGACCGTTCGCCACATACAACGTACGTGAGCCGACCTTCTCAGCCGATTTTTCCGATAGTTTTGCAAAGAGAAGTTTTTGTGATTTCCTTGGAATTTTCACTGCTTCTATTGGATATAAACGGAATGGTTCTGTTTCTTCTAGATTGCAAATACGAGAACATTTTACTTTTCGTCTCTGCGCTGTTTCTGTTAAGAATGACACTTGCATCTCGTTTAGGTGTACACACCTTTCTCCATACGAAAGTTTTGCATGTAATACTTTTAAAACATCCGAGCCAAGAATTCCTTCAAACTCGTGTCCATGCATTGGGAATATTACGAATCATGCTTGTGTTAGAAAAAGGTTATCACTATACAACGAAATATACAGCACTCTGTTAACCGGCATTTCTCTACCCTCTATTGTGGCAATAGAAATATCAGAGGCTAACGGGGTGACTTCCGATTTTAGGGTATCGGGGGAAAGAAGAGAAATTTCCAAACCTGAATCCAGAAGGAATTTCGCAGGATAGCGTGTGGCATCAGTGGCTAGGAGGATGACCGGTAACTTTGTGCTGGTAGCTGTTGAAGTCCCGGTCAGTACTTGTTTCCCGAATACTGATTCGCAGGCTCGTCGATGTAGCCTTCGGGTAACAGTTCTTCTTCCTCTTCTTCCTCTTCTGCATTTTCATTGTAGTCTTTGCCTTCCTCTACAAAATTTACCAAACGTCGCCCAGCACCGCGTCCTCATCCACGTATATTTCCTCGCAAATTTCCGCAGTAGGAGGAGCGCCCTCTCTGGGTGTTCGCGAATTTCGGCGCACGGCCATCCCTTTCAGGGGCCAAATACACTAATTTTCGCGTTGTAGGCTTTGTCGCTGCCTTACTCTGTGCGCGGCACTCACTTTGAAAGTGACCTTTTTGGCCACAATTATAGCAAGTTGTCGCGGATCAAATATCCGGCATTGCGTTTCCACCATACGCACTTGGAGGGGTTTTGGGACGCGATTGGGAAAGTTGGTGTAGGGCAGAAGA
>CAJPEX010004280.1:0-22834 GCA_905338405.1 Notodromas monacha | reverse complement strand
GACTCACTCGCGGACTGTTGTGCACTGAAATACATATTGCTTGCCTCTCAGCAGAGATCCTGGTGCTTACTTATTTAACTGTTAAAAATCCTTTTACCCGCAAAGCACGCGGAAGACAATTGTGAAACCCAGGATAGAATTGGTTATTCCAAGATTCGAGGTCGGTAACAAACTTACCATTAGACGTAATAGTAAGCAATTGTTTAAGATTCACCGATTCTTGCATTTCTTCAGGAAATAGGATAACAGTACAGTACTGTACTAAGTCTCACACTTAATTATGTCCTCTCTCCCATAAAAAACTGCTTTCATGTCAATGTATGCTCATACAGGCTTCGAGAAATTAAGTGATTCTTTTTTACTGGGTATCCAAAAATATTTTGAATTCCAGAAAGTTGACGTTGAGGCTTATGCATGATAATATTCAATTCAATGAGTAATATGTTGTCAGATATTAACCCCCTTGATGTTTTATGAATATTTGATTTTGGATATCTCCAAGATTTTATAGGCACAGAACCTACCATTGTATGTTCTTTAAGTAGTTAAATTGACAATTCTTTAGAGAGAAGATTTTCTTGATTCTTGTTGCCAGGTAGAATTCAACAACTCCTCAAATTATATAAAAGAGTAAGTGTATTTCCATATTCAACAAAATGTACAATAGACTTGAACATAGCAATGACCAATGCACCAATGAGCACCTGTACCAACATGAACAGGTGGCTTTATAGATTCAATAAGACAGAATTTGGCAACTGCATTCAGACCCAGATCTGACCTTGTTTTGGAGAGGGTTGTGTAACCCTTGGTGGTTAAACATGTCCACAAGGACAGAAAACAGAAAGTATCCAGCAGCACAAAACATTGTCTGCTAAGGTACAAAGGAAAACCAGAAAGTATTTGAAGACAAATTTAACCCATGTTGATGCATTACTGGTAGGAAGAGTAAAAAAAAAAAAAAAAAAAAAAAACAAAAAAAAAAAAATAATTTTTTTTTAAAAAAAAAATTTNAGAAGAAAAAAAAAAAAAAAAAAAAAAAAAAAAAGCCGTAAAGAAGACAATGTCGCATTTTATAAGCCATTCATTGCTATCCAAAGTGCATTTTTGGATCTGAAACTGACTTTGTTCCCGTGCTCAGAACTGTCATGTAAATCCTAGTACATCATCTTTGGTCTTTCAAGGGACAAGTTTTCAATCCCTCAAGACTCAGGAAATCGGATCCTACAGTGAACACCATGTACCAACTGAAGAAAACCGATGGACTCGTGCATCTCGGAGACCCACAACGCAATGCCAATATCCCCTTCCAGACTAATAACAATAACAAACCCAAAGTGCAGTCATCAATCAGTCGTCGTCGGCCATCAAGTGCCAAAAGAGCACCTGAATTATCCAAGCCAAGTGCTCGGACTGAGCACACGGCAACAATAGCCTCAGAAGCTACCAGAGCCCCGGAAATGGAATCTGATCAGGTTGTTCGAGGTTGGTGGAATGCTGATGAAGAAATGGCTGATGATGAGAACGTCGTCGAGGCACAGCCGGAAAGAGCCGTTGACGACTTCCCCAAGCACCGTCGACACCTGAGGGCATCTGGGGTGAAAGATGAACTCAAGCTTCCTCCTGGTGAGGTTTTTGATTGTTATTGACAGGGCATGTGAAGAATCTAGCCAAAGTCTGCAGTGAAAGCTATTATGAATGAACAGAACACTTTATTTGCCGCTTTTCAGCGTTCACAAGGCACAACCAAGACTCCTGCATCCAAACCCCCTCCCCACCCAACCCAACTCCCCCCAAAGACATTCAATCACTTTAAAGCATGAAACAAAGGACAAACCAATGACAAAAACAAAAGAGAGAACACACTCTGCAAAATAAAACTAGACATCCAACACATATGCTATTAATTATGGTACCTAGGACATACCTTGATTTTGAGCCCTGATTGAGATGCACTGGTCTCTTCTTAAAAAAAACTGCTACAATATTTTGGAACCATCTGATAAGATAATTTCTCATATGTTTTGGCATCTTTATCCAATGGTATGTTAGATTTTTGAATAGATTCACATCACAGCTCCTGAACAACACAATCTTCAAAAAATGTAGGCAAAGTAATTATATCCTTGCTGCATTTTTACCGATAAAAGACACACAATGAACAATCTTTTTTTTTTTAATCTTCGAACCATTCGAGAAATTTAAGGTGGGAACTGTAATATACACCATGCGTAGAGTAAGCATATACTCCGGAGAAAATGACTATTAAATAAAAGGCATCTCTCATTCCCAGATAAGACAAAATTCCCTATGCTATCCTACAAACGAGTTCGACACTTTAGACTCAGTTTCTTTTATGGTTATGTCTTCCTCTTCTAGATACAAATAACAGCACAAGAAGTTTCCCACAAAATTCTCTTTCTTCTTGTTTTGGCTTGCCGACTTTTGTGCTGTCCCCCATTAATGTGTGAGACCTATTTTCTCTGAGAATATGCTCCTATACTATTTTTCTGCTGACAGTGACAGATGTGAATTACTGTTTCCTGGAGCCTAGTTCTCTTCAATAATATACTTTGTGCTGGTTCCCAAGAACTCAGCATCTTAAAACATCGAGACCTGGATACGCTTTCTAGCTCTGAAACTATTTCATGAGCTAATTCCCTGAATGTATATGTATTACCGGAATTCCTATTATTCCACAGAATACTTCCTGAGAGAATTGACTCAACAACTCTCGCGATTGTTGTTCTCAAGAAGACTTGCATTGTTTTAGCAAGACTTCTTTAACTTAGTTTATCTTGACTGTATTGCATGTATTGTATGTGTATTGTGATTGTATCAAAACCAAAGAATATATTTAGTCATACATATTTTATAAATATTTGGAGTATATTTATTTTATTGTGACCAACCAAATACTCAAGCAGTTAAGATAACACCTAATTTTAGGTATATCTCTGTCTTTCATAACATTCTATAGTGCAATAACGCAATTTTATGTCTTTCAATTAACCAGGCCAAAATTTCAATTCCATTGTGAGAACTAAATACGAGTGATATGCAACTTCATCATTTCAACTTTAGCCGCTCAGTTTTTTGCGATTTACGAATTTTGCATACTAGGATAATTATACGACTTATGATTCCCACAACTTGATGAAAAACGGTCCTCTCCTCCAAATCTTGGAGGAAAAGGGAAAAACTGTCAGCTTTATGTGCTCTCTCTTTGAAGATTTTCTCTTAATTCTTCAGTCAATTGAAAATTATCTGGGAACAGGCTGAAAACTTTGTGTTTTCATTTGTGCTCAGTAATTATCCTGTGCTGGGATTTTTATTTTATTTTTTGTCATCTTAAAAGAAACTGGATGGAAACTCATGAATTTGTATTGTTCATGTGCATCGGAAACATTTATTTTTAACCTTGTGAATGCTGACGAGCCCTCAAGGAAGCTGTTATACATTAATACCGATCAATCAATTGAATGATGAAAGTCAAAAACTTGAGGGAAATCCAATATAACGAGTTGAATGATGTTTACGAATAATTGTCTCTTGAATGAGCATGTATAGTGTAGTTATGGAATATCCACAATGCTTGATTACCCCGGTCATAGAGGACCCGGCCATTACCTCAGATAACGGGAAATTCTTTGTATAAGTAGGGTTTTTCCTTTTCACCGCAAGTGTCGGAACTGACTGTGTTGGAAAACCCGGAAACTTCAGCAGGCGGCATGGACGAATTTTTTGATGTTCCACTTGATGATCGCGTTCTCGAGTCTCCCACCAATGTGAGTGGCAGGATGAGAGAACCCAGTAAACCTGGTCGAAATGCCAAAAGACAAAAGCGACCCTCTTCGAATAGAACCAGCAATGCTGTTCGCTCCCTTTTGTCCAAGAGTGTGCCCAGTCCTTCCCAGGCTACGTCGATGACGCGTGACACTGACGAAACATTTGAAAGCATCGATAAATGGGTCAGAAGAATACAATTAATACAAGATTTTAATTGTATCCCCATCTGCCTTAAGAAAAACCAAAGATCGTACTGTAGTTCAGATATTAATGTTATCAACACGCTTATGAGATGTGCTACGACATGAATAGATTGACAAACCTATATTTTATTTAGCGTGCTAAATAAAATATTTCCTTTAATGTTAAGTGATTAAATCGAAGATCATGCGGAAGCTTTGTGAACGTGTATTGCTTTGGGCATGTAATGAAAAAGTCCAAATGCTGTCATAGGGTGAAGTACTTCAGTATACTTCGTGAACGGAGTGCAAAAAACTTTCGATTTTCTGGCGAAAAGTTACACTGATACGGATTTTTCCCTGATTCATCTCAAGTTTGGAAAGCTTCCAAGCCGTATTTTCCTGTTTTAAAGCGAGTCAACTGATTCGAAAAATTGCTCAGGTATTTTCCTATATATTCCCTAGCTTCTCCAGAAAAAAATTGAAACTCCATGCTGTGTTTAAACTTCTCGGAAAAGATATAGTTTTTGTGGCACTTGATGCTAGGCGAAAAAAGAAAGAAAACCAGTGTACTTATCACATCAATAATCATGTGTTGGTTTCATTCCTCTCCAACAAGGGTAACTTGAATCGAGTTTTAATGCCTGACTTAGGGTGTTCTCACCCCGGTCGCAGCCCGACCGAATTTCTGCGTTTCATTCAAACTTTCATACTCAATTTCTCCTTCAAATAAGGTTCACTGCCTAAATCTTCATTTGTTGGGTTTTATTCCTGACAGTTCGTACTCGCATCGATGCCAAGCTTGACCAACTGAATTATTTTCCGATTTATTTCTCGAATTATGCTCATGGTTGTCAGTGGAATACAGTATTAAAATAGAGAAACATTTAAATGCAACTGTCGTCTGGATATGGTCGAGTTAGATGCGGTAGAAAAGTGTTTATGTAACCTGCAAACAATTTTCAATTAGTTAATGAGTCTTCACTTTTTATTTAGAAAATGAGAAACCTCCTGAAAAAAATTAAATTTGTATGGCATCTATTGCAGATTTTAAGCTGCATTAAAATAATCCAGATGCAAGAGACATCTGAGTGCTGAGGCAGTTACCCAGTCTTGAAGGGAATTTAATTTTAAAAGTGCGAAACTTCATTTTGGCTGCAGAAATAAGGGAAGCTGGAGCATCCTCACTCCTGGGATGTTAAAAGAGGACTTCTATTATTATCTCTGATCACAGGTTTCATGGAGACAACAATCACACACACAATCAGCAAAGACAATCTCGCAGTATGCAATAAAAACTCACTCTCAAAAAGAAAAAGAAAATCAGCAAAGATAAGATGCTTTGCCTATGGCGCAATTCCCAACATGCAAATTTCCAAAGCAAATAACTCCACGAATTTCTCAGTTACAAAATTCCACAACATCTTAAATTGAAGCTGAAGATGTTTCCAACTTTTTTTATGTATATAAAAATTGACGCAATCATTTGATCTTCAGATATTCTCACTTTTATAAACCTAACTTTTTTCTGTGATACGAGTCTGGAAAACCTTCATGCCAGATTCTTATCTCACTGATGCACAAGCTTTTGGTGCAAACAGTGACTTCAAAAGCCTTGTTTCTAAATGTACATGAATGAATTCATTTCCACAACAAGCATCATTTTCTTGAATTTCAGCCTGCATTCCTTTCATGCTGGGTGATTGCAATTTTCTTTTGAAACTTCAGCTGCCTTGTTTGTAGAAAAAACAACAACCTTCTCGAGGGACACAAGAAAATGCTTATTGAATTTTTTTGGTTCATCTTTATCATAACAATGATAATATAAAATTTATAATGTTTCATGAACTTTTATACTTGAGTAGGTGTAACTTGCGATCACACGATGGATGATTTGTAATTGGTGGGAAAGTCCATTGCCCTTGTGCATATTTCAATGTGCCAACTTTGTGAAAATCCCCACAATAAACAGCCCGGTTTTAAAATGTGGAACAGCTTGGCATAAAAATGTTTCAATGTGCGTCGTCCTTAATTTTGAAAATGAGCCGTCTTTTTGTTTCTCAGTCGCGGGAGCAGATTATAAAAAGTTTCAACACTTTTTTTCACATTTTTATTCGACGTGAAGGATTTATATTCAAGATACAGATTGATTCATTAGTATCCATCACTCAGTCGAGATCCGGCAAATGTCTCATTGTGCAGACGTAGTATGAGATCGAAAATGTTCAGATAATTTCAAATGCGCAAATTTTCAAACACTCTCTGTTCTTTTTGAAACTTGAACGTTTCAAAGAAGTTGACTATTTTTTCGAAGGTCTGGGATATACTCAACTGATCATGGCTTTCCTGCACCTCACCTATTACACGTTTTTCAACGCTCTTTCCATCTACTATTTGCGTGAAAGTTTCCACGATGTATTGCCTTGGAGTTCATGCAACGCGAGCCACGTTTTGCCAGAAGATATCTGCTTCTTCAAGAAAGAACCACCAGCGGAAGTTGCTCAAATCGCTCGCTATGCTCCTGAAATCTACCTCAAGTTTGTACAAGTCTAAAGATAAATAAATACTGAACACTATTGATGGAAATAACCACGAATAATAACCACAGCTGTGTACCGTGCATTTATAGAATTTTAAGCCGATGTAAATAGATTTGTTGGAGACGAAACCTGAATGTTCATCGGAGCATGATGCTTTTTCTTGATTTTACGAGTATGTCAAAAACGAAGTGAGAACAGTTTGTTTTTGAGAAAAATACGTGACAGCCCCGAACTTTAAGAAGAAAACTACCGCATAAAATAACTGAAATAGTTCACGTATGACGCTTTTCAAATCCTGATATTTTGTGTAGATAATGAAAGTCTGAATGCTCGGCGCTATATATGAAAGCTTTTACTTTTGGTGCAGAAAAATAAATTTAGGAAATTTTGATTCAAAAGAATTTTGGCGAGAAAAAACCGGACTATTCAAAGTAAAATTTTTACTGTTTGAAGGTCGTATGTGCTGGAAATGGAGGATTTGTCTGTGGAGCTTGGCCACGGGATCGGTGAAATTGTGCCCATGTTGGTCTTGTACACGTCCATCGCCTGTGTTGCTCTGTTCCTGGTATGCATCAGTGGTTTGCGAACATATAGAAAGGTAAGCATGAAGTAATTACTGTACTGTATATTCATAAATTCTAATCACGTCTGTGAAACCATTTTGTAACCGTTTTGTGAACGAATTTGAGTATTTCACTGCTGTTATGTTTCTCACAATGAATTTTTTTTTACAAGATGCTGGTCAGAGTACAATTTTTGTGTACCAATTGGTGAGCGTATAAGATGCTTACCTTCACTTCTTGGAAGAAAAGTCAATCTTGAAAAGGCCTTTCTTGACAGCCATCCCTTCTTGAATGAATGAATGAACAGAATGCTTTATTTTCTGCTTTTCAGCATTCACAAGGTTCAATCAAGATTTCCACATCTGAACCCCATCCCCACCCAACCCAAATTGACTAAAGGCATTTAACCCTTGTGCGGCAAAGTTGGACTATTTTTGCGAAATTTTGTGGCACCTCTGGGAGGTTTGGAAAAAAATGATAACAAGTGGTCAAGGGCGAAGTCAGGAAAAATCCCAATGCGTTTTTCTCTGAACACAGAAAAATTTTGCCGGCAAAAAAAAAAAAATTATCAGTTGGGCTACCAGCTTTTTTCGGATTAGTCCTGACTTTGCCTCAGCCCACCTGGAAGGGTTTTGGTGACCTTCCAAAAAGTGAAAATTTGGGAGGATACAAAAATAATCTGACTCCATCCCGTTATGGGAAAGAACCCTCCACCGTCCAAGGGTTAATTGTTTCAGAGCAGGAAACAGAGAACAAATGGATAACAAAAATAAAAGAAAATACTATCCACAAAATACAACCAGACATCTGACATGTATGTATACAGATACACCCCTTCCTTCCCTGACATTGAAAAACGAAATATCACTAACAATTAATTTAAAGCACAAGGTCTTCAGCTTGTTTCCAGATGAGGTTTAGTTGAATGAACAATTTAGAGAAAATCTTTGATGAGAAATCATAGAAGGCCAGCAGTTTATCTTGATCCTTCAGGATTTCAGAAGGGGTTTTTTCATCAAATCCCTTATTTAAAACTCAAATAATATGCACATCAGTTTTTTATCCTCAGATTTTTTTGAAGAAAAAACCCCACATGATGCTTATTACAGATTTTAAGCTGCAAAACTCACATTCCAGATGCAAGAGACATCTGAGTGCTGAGGCAGTTACACAGCCTCCAACGGATATTAATTCAAAGTGCAAATCTAAATTTATGACTGCAAAAATGAAGAAAGCTGGAGCATCCTCACTCCTTGGATGTTAATAGAAGACATCTTTATTGTCTCATCACAGTTTTCATATAAAGACAACAATTTCACATACAATTACCAAATAAAATCTTGCATTGTGCACTAAAAACTTGCTTCCAAAAGAAACAAATCAGCAAAAGAACATGCTTTGTATATGGCGCAATTCCCAACTTTCAAACTTCCAAAGCAAATACCTCCACTAGTTTTTAACATGAAAAATTTCGCAATGTCTTAAATTGAAGCTGAAAATACTGTCAAACTTTTGTTACATCATATTGAAATTGATGTGACCTACAGATCTTGACATATTCTTCCTTTTCTGAACCTAATTTTTCTTTGTTGATAAAAATCTGGAAAACTTTCATGCCAGATTCTCATCTCACTGATGCACAAGCTTTTAGCGCAAACAGGGACTTCTAAAGCCTTGTTCTTAATGCATGAACGAATTTATTTCTGCAACAGATACTTGAGAGAATCCTGTATACTTATTGAAACTTGAAAAATGGAATACTTGAACAGATTCAAGTCCAATTCCTCTTGTAATTGGCTTCCATTTTAATTTTGCAATATTCTCATACCTTTGATGAACGAGTGAAGGATTTAAAGAATTGAACAAATCATCCAAATTTGTTGGATTCAAAACAAATTTCAGGTTATTTTCATTTTTGTTGGAGCACCGTACGTCGTCTTAGCCTTTCTGATGGTCCAGTCTTTCAGACTACCGGGGGCATGGAATGGCATTCAAGAAGGATTCAATCCAACCTTTGAACATATCAGTAGATCCGAGGTGTGCTTTATAAAAAAAAATTCAAAGATTAAAAATGGTTTTTGAGAGGAAAATGAATTTTCCGGTGCTGCAGGTTTGGAGCACAGCAATAACATTGTGCTGTTCAAGTTTTGGCATAGCAATTGGCACAAACATGGTGTTTGCAAGTTTCAACCCTTTTAATGCATGAACGAATTTATTTCTGCAACAGATACTTGAGAGAATCCTGTATACTTATTGAAACTTGAAAAATGGAATACTTGAACAGATTCAAGTCCAATTCCTCTTGTAATTGGCTTCCATTTTAATTTTGCAATATTCTCATACCTTTGATGAACGAGTGAAGGATTTAAAGAATTAAACAAATCATCCAAATTTGTTGGATTCAAAACAAATTTCAGGTTATTTTCATTTTTGTTGGAGCACCGTACGTCGTCTTGGCCTTTCTGATGGTCCAGTCTTTCAGGCTGCCTGGGGCATGGAATGGCATTCAAGAAGGATTCAATCCAACCTTTGAACATATCAGTAGATCCGAGGTGTGTTTTATAAAAAAAAATTCAAAGTTTCAAAATGGTTTTTGAGAGGAAAATGAATTTTCCGGTGCTGCAGGTTTGGAGCACAGCAATAACATTGTGCTGTTCAAGTTTTGGCATAGCAATTGGCACAAACATGGTGTTTGCAAGTTTCAACCCTTTCAGGCAAAATGTTTACAGGTGATTGTTCCTCAAAATTTCCTTCCATTTGGGTGTATTGTAAACTATTTTGAAGTAAAGTGCTCTCTGTATCGTCCAGTAATTTCTGTAAGGAGATGATTAGCCATTCATTTAGCTCTGGGATGGTTTTCTAAAATATTTCCAGGCTTTGTAAACTCTTGCCATGAATTTTGCGAATCATTCTCAGCCGAATATCCGGGCACCCATGTTTATAGAAAGTTTATGGAGCGTAATAAACGATTTTACAATATTTTTCTGCTTCGTGTTTTTTTTGTGCCAAAGGGATTCTTACAGAATGGTGATCCTGGACGTGCTCAACAGTTTGCTGTGCGCATCCGTGATTTTCGCATTCCTTGGCTACATTTCCCAAATGAAGGGGTTGCCAGTGTCGTCGAGCCTGTTGCTGGACCCTAATCACATTGTGTTTATCACCATTTCCTCGTTATGTGCACTTGTTCCTCACGTGCCTCAGTTGTTTGCTGTTGTCACGTACCTCCTGATTTTGTTCATGGGACTTGCAAATGTTTCGTGCTACGTCATCGTTCTCTCAGTTGGCATCACTGACATCTGGCCTCGTCTCAAAAAAACTATGCTGCGACCTTTCATCATCATTCTTGTCTTGATCAGTTCACTGTTGTACAGCCTCAATGTGAGTTATTTCTTTAATACTGTACTTCTTATTTTTTAAATGAAGCGCAGGCATTCTCATAATTGATCAGTTTGATTTATTTTTTTCACTCCTGTCTAACCTTCTGACGCACGTAAAATTGTATGTAAGGTCTTATTACAACAACCAAAAAAACAATGTCCTATACTACTTCCTATAGTTTCCGAAAAACCGCAGTATGCATGACTGAATTTAATAACAAATCGTACGTATATACGTAATCGTACGTAATCTTATCTTACGTAATCTCACGTATATAATAAAAAAAACTACCGTTACATTTTGAGTGATCTCATTTTCATAAATAATAGGCGGGGGTAATATTTATCACACATTACTGTACCGTACTTCGCAATCTCAAATATTTTCGACGAAGTCCGACAAAGTGAAGAACAAAAATACTAAGAGAACTAACTACGATTATCTCACATGAGGTGCGTTAAATTGAGAAATGGGAGCACATTTTAAGGTCATCTTGAGGGATTGGGTAAGGGAATTATTGTTTTTCGTTGATGTTTCCTACATCCGAACCCAAAATTATAAATAAACATAATTTGTTCCAACCAAGTTTCGATCTCATCGCTGCACTTAGTAATAATAATATCTAGAGCATCAGAGCAGAAGAAGCAAATAAAAAGGAAATTTTTGTTGTTGGCTACAGCTAGAAAAGGAATTTTTCTATGCTGGGGACAAAATAATGGAAGGTATATAGTTCGTTCAAAGGTCAGTGTTGCAACAGCAGTTATCAAAGAGACTTTGAATGCAGCAATGAGCATCATATGGAACATGTGCAAGTCCATTCTAAAGGCATAATACAATTTTCAATCGCGGAGAATGTCCTATATATTTTTCGTTGCATCGAAGTGAACGCGGCGATTCGGAATAATCTCAAGAATATACAAGCTCTTTCGTTGTTGGAAACAGTAATTTGAATTTTATAAAAGTTTGACTTTTGCTTGGGATATGAAATGTTTGAATTCGACGCAATCAGCTGGGCAAAGGCCAGGGTGCTTTAACACCCTAGTGTAAGGTTGATATATTTTGGAGTTTTGGTTGGATTTGGATTCAAACAGCAGTTCAACAAGCAGTCTTTTGTGTGAGACGACACAGAAGCAACTGATACTCAAATGTAGAAACAATTCACTATTTAAACATTTTTCTTTCAATGGCATTTTTGTCCCTGAGCATTATCCTTCAGAAGTATTTCCCCAAGAATCCCAAATCTTGTGGGAACTTGAGGTCAAGTTTGGTCCCACTGGATCCCCAACTTTCTTGACGTATCGCCGTTTTTGTGGCGCCACTTTAATCCTGTCATATTTTAACTTATTACTAATTTGTCCAATTTCTTTGCAACATTTGTATTAAAAATTCGCAAGTACATTTTTTCAAGTAAAAATTAAAATGAACTTTTTGTGCCGGTTAATCCCCGACGGGTTTCTGTTTCAGACGGGTCAGTACTGGGTGGTGCTCGTCAATGGGTCATTTCAGCAGTACATTCTGGTGGGATTGGCACTGTCTGAGGTTTTGGTGATGTGCTATATTTACGGTAAACAAACATTTTTGCTTTTGAAAATACCACACGTAAGCTAAATTGTTATTCGTCCCGATCAATGCATTCCAGGGGTGAATAAATTGTGCACTGATATAGAGTTCATGGTCGGGATTTACCCCAACAACTTCCTTCGATTTATGTGGCGGTTCGGGACGCCGTGCCTCCTCGTCCTCCTTGTGATGCTGATGATTCTCGACCCACCGAAACCTCAATACACCACTTATATTTATCCGGATTGGGTCACCAGTGAGTAGAAATTTATGATGCATTTTTCAGTCAAATGTTTACCGTTTGCATCGTCTTGTCTGTATCGTTGGACTTATACTTTCCCAGAACCTGCGATTATCACCTTCGTTTCCTTGGTTTTCTTTCTGATGGCGATCGGATTCTTGCTGACTTTGTACAGAGTGAAGGATGAAAGTTCTTGGCCGAAGGTGAGGTTTTTTTTTTTCTTCATTGCTGCCAATACCATAATTGCTGGGAAGAAAAATTATAAACTCGAGGAGCGGAAAAAATTTAAAAGGTAAAATGGGTTTTGATAGAAACCAAATAATACTTGCAGTAAACTGAAGATTTAGCTTATTGTTGTTTGTGGAATGGAAGCTAAATTTTCGAAGTTGATTTCCGGAGATTCGATGCCCTTTTTGAAGTTATACGGAAGCCTTAGAATCACTTGGATGCGCACGTGTGTTTTGAAATCAAGTGAAATGCTTTCCTTTGATTCGGCTATAATTTTTTACCACAGTAAAATTGCTCTACTGCATTTTTTCTATCTTACTCTCTAGATAAGGGGCTTATTTAGCTTTTGAAATCCATTCCAGAGCACTCAAATTTCATTCGCAAAGCTGGCAGTGAAAAAAAGGCAGTGCAGTTGTATACAAAAATGCATTGTAGGTACAAATAAAATTTAAAATTCCAAGGGAATTTTTTGCGGATTTATCAAATTTAATTCTTTGATTCATTCGTAATAGTAATCGTTACAAATACATTTCCGCAGGTTGGGCCGATGAAGTTCACGGAGTTTTCAATTAAAGGTTTTCAATTTATTAATGCTTCCGATAAACTTCACGGTATCAGTCAAAGAAAAAGTCACATTAGAATTTAATCATATCCAGTTTTTTTGCCGTTGAATTTCAGAGTAAGTTTGAAATTAGACTTCAAGAATTGCTTCTTCGGAAAAATTATCAACGCGAGAGAGAGAAAGGTGTTAAGTGGTTTCTTTTCACAAGATTTAATCAAGTTTTCTGCAAACTGAATATTTAATTCAGTTTGCGCCCATTGTGTGATATGACAGCATTTTACCAGACTTTCTTTGAGAAAAATTGATACTGTTGGCAGCAGCATGCAGCTTTCCTGACCCACATTCGCGGTCTTCGAGATAAAACAATTCATGCTTTATCAGGAATTTTTTCTTTTGTTTCTCTTTCCCAAAATTTGTCGAATCATTTCCAGCTCGTCTTGCTGAATCGTACCTCTGTCTGAAGCTTAATATTCATTCGTCCTGTGCTTCTAGGGTTTGCCTGCTCAAAAAACATTTCTGTTTTCCGCTCGGTCTACCGTCTCGTCTGGTGTACCATTACTCTTTCTGAAATATCTTGATTTATTCAGGACACCATGATCTAATACTTTTCTCTTATTTTTCGCATTCTTCTTCCTCTTGGGACGGGGTTCCGTCGACAGCGGTTTTACGCGTGCTTCGACTATTCGAGGTTCTGGGGGCCGCAGGAAATGCGCACCCGGGCCTTGTGGGAAGCACACAAACGTCAGTTCCAATACCGCTTACATCCCTGGTGGCCGTCACCATAATCAACAAAGGTTCGCGGAACCGAACCCTGGGCTCCATTAGATAACATTAATTCCCGTTCCGCGGGAACCGCGAAATATTCTTTGCCGGTTACCATGGCTGCACGAACATCACTTGTCGACTCTGGCAATGAACTGTACTCGACGAAAACGCTGGGAAAATGAGGTCGATTTTTTTTAATGTTTCGGTTCCCGGCTGTTCTGCTTTTTGTTTTTTTCTGGCTGCGATTGATGTCAATAAAGTCATAGAATAAGGAAACAATCGCCATCCTGATACAGTATTTATGGCTGTACCTTTTAACGAATTGAAGCTGGAGTTTTCCCGTGTGAAATAATCTGTATTCCAGATGTTCCTGTATTAAGTTACAATATTTGAGTTTCTCTTGAGCAATATTTTCATCACCGATTCAAAATCGAACAATAATGAGAGTAAACCTGGCATGTAGATGAATGCATATTTGATGCAGTCCATCTTTAGGAGATTTTTCTGGAACATCTCTCTTTTTTTAAATTGGTATTCTGGTTTGTTGGGTGTGTAACTGTTCTGAGATGAGTAAAAATTCCGAGCGAAAGACAGCTGATGCGAGAGAATACACTAAGAGAGACTTTTTATTCGTACAGGTGGGTCGATTTTATATGGTTTTAGGACAAATTTTCAAAGAATGATTGGTGAAAATATTGAGTTTAGTATCCTGGGAGGAGTTCGGATTTTCATCAATGAACGTTTTGAGTAGAAGTTTGAATTTTTCCACTGAACGGGAGTAAACATACCAACTATATCAAAGATTCTTGCAAGGATCGCAATTATCTGCATATTATTGTTGGGTGGATCAGATTTGGTCGAGGCAAGGATGCGGTGGGATGATGCGGATGTCTTCGATAATTTCAGGTGATATTCCAAGTACGACCCGTTGTAACGAGACTTCACTGTATTTGTAAATATTTCTCTTTATCCCTCTCTTCCTCATATCACACATCAGTCTGAATATATCCAAGCGTGGGTGTAGACTGCTGCAGGAGCCAAAGGTTCGAGGTTCCCGAATATACGTGTGTTTCTCGTGGAGCAAGCTCGGAAATAAGCAGGGAGTCTCTTTTGCACGCGGGGATCTGGAGCAAAGCATTCGTGGAGCAGCGCGTTCCGCGAGGCCAGACAAGATTGTCCGGTGAATAATTCATCGCGGAGTGTATTGAGTAGGGAGCGGATCCGAGGCGGAGAGCTGTTGGTGGTCTAGAAAGAAAACTCTCCCTTCTGCGTCCCCAGGACCAGGACCATAGGGCCGGGGGAAGCCAAAGCCTTATACCTTGGCTCGCTTTTGCCTTGCTTGCGACAAGCATTGGGATCCGTCCTCGTATATATACAGTACAGTATATGTAAGCATGTGCACTCTCAGACAGAAACCCTTCTTCTACTGCTGATTTTTCCAACTGTTTTTTCTGTTCATTGTTTGGCATTTCGTGAATATACACGTGGAGTAGTTGGATGAGTCCATGAACTGCAAGTGGATTTATTGGAAGGAGGATGATGGTTGATGGAGATCATGAAATGGATAAATGGAGGTTCCTCTAACCCAGTGGTGCCCAACTCAAAACTGGTGGCGGGCCACATAACAAGGAGGAATGTCTTTGCGGGCCACATGGAAAAAAAATTTCGGCTTATATTATTCAATTGTTTACTGGAGGAGGGTTCTAAAAATGGAAACATTCCGCTTATTTTTTCAATGAAAGCTATCCCCTGAAAATGTCAAATTAAGGTTGGATTCCCTGCCTTTGCTAACATGTTTTAACAGCTCTAACCCCTGGATGCCCAAGTTGGACATTTCTTTGTGCAAATTTTTGTGACCGAGGGGACAGAATACAAATTCAAAAAAAAGGTAGACAGTGTGTACAGAGGATGGTCTGGAAGATTCCTGGCATTTTTTGAGCAAAGAAAAATTAAACACAATTTTTTTATTTGCTGGCTTGGATGTAATCCCCCCATTGGAATGTTGTACAAGGATCTTGGGGATTTCATTTTTGACTGCAGTTGGAAGCATCCCAGTCATTATAGAAGCCTTTAAACTCATTGCGCACAAAGGCTTGGTTTCAGAATTTTACAGCAACTATTAATCCCTGGATGAGTCCTTATTTTGCCCTGCCCCACCTGCCTGGGTTCTGCTGATCTTTGGGAAAAACCAAATGCAGCATCACATGGAAAAATCCCAACTTAGCCTTGGGATTAGAAGGAACACTTTGCTACTGCTGAAAGGGTTAAATCAGAAGTTTTTTTTGCCAGTCAGTGTTGAATTTTCTTCAACATTTTAAGTATATCAAAGGTAGTAATGAAGTATGTCATCTTTGTCTGAAATATCAGAAAGGCAATGGAAGTTGAAATTATCTGATGAAAATTAAAGGGTGGCTTTTCTTATTCCAAGGACAATTCAGCCAAATTTGTCACTTGCTGAAATACATTATTTCAAGTGGTCATTTTGAGATACCTTTTCAAAGCCCAGCTTTCTAATTTTCGAAGACATTCCACTGTATCCATTTCATTGGTTCTTAGCTTAATTTTTGCAAGAAAAGTTGTGGCTGGAGAACTTTATGGCAAATATTTTGGAAATGTCTGCATGTCTAAATAAATTGCATGGAATTTTTCTGGTTCCAAGCAAATTTTATGGAAATTTGCCAGTCTTCCAAAAATTACATGGAAATTTGCTGAATCTGCATGCACAAAAAGGTTTGGGAACACTGCTCTAGACTTTGTCTAAATTGCACTAATTCCTTGCCAAATGAGCCTGATCTGTCCAAAGCACATCCCTCATCCGTGACGTTAATCAACTGCCATGAACACCATCCTAGATTGAAAAATATTCATGGAGTGAGTGAATGAGGATTCAAGAGATTCAAAATATTTAGGAAAACAGAAAACTTTGCGAGATCCAAGGAGCAGAGAAATAATTCCCTTTTCATATAGAATATATATACCATATTTACTCAAGTACCAAGCACATGCCCTTGAGTAAAGCACACACCAGGGGTCATCAGTCAAATATTTGATGAAATTGTATCACAAAGTAAGTCATGCTGTGCCCCATTTTCAGTGACTCTAAAACTGCAAAATATCTTGAATCTAAGAGCAGCAAAATTTGAATTCTGACATGAATTTAACCTGAAATCAAATAATTTGCATTTATTTCCGTTACAAAAAGTTTTGTTGATGAAATTGGTCCAAAATTCAAATTATAGTGCACGCATAAACTCCTGAAACTTTTTGAAAAACTTATCCCCGTATGAGATGCACGTAAAAATGCGCGTGTGGTACTCATTTAAATATGGTTACCAGTACTAGTCTTATAGCTGTATTATTTATTTGAATGAGGAATGAACGAGCGAAGCTCCGAACGTAGATTTGAGCGAATTCCAATGCTCTCAAACAAGCATCCGAAGCGAAAGCCTACGAAGTAAATCATTCTATACCAGCTATGTTGATTAAAACAGGCAAAAAATTATAATTAGAATGTGGACCGATACTCCTAGCAGTTAGCATTTTGCACAAAAGTACAGTACAGTACCTCCTCATCGGTGACCCTGCTGGGAATAACGCAATGTTTTTGGCGCGTGAGAAGCTAGTGTTTCCTGGAAGCATGCAAAAAAGAAATCGACAAAAAAGCGAAAGGGAAACGCGGGAGACCCTGAAAGCTCTGGAAAGTCGAATTAGCATTTTCGTACCTGATTCCATGCATTACTCATTCCGGCAACCAGGTCCGCCAGGGAACCTCGCCAAGAGACCCTCCAAGCCTAATGGAGTCGGAAACGGAAGAAGTCCGTTCCGTTTGGACGACAATTTTTTCCCTCCATCTTTCCTCTCTGGAGTATCAAGAGTAGCTGCTGCTATGGCTGCCAAAAAAAGCCAGTTATACTGAATTTCAAATACTTTCCGAGGAAAACAATTTGGGAATGATGAAATGCTCGCGCCACTGAAATAGACCACTCTTTCGTTTTGATAGGATGACCGACGTGGGAAATTCGATTCTAATCTTCAAGATTCAAATCTTGAATTCAATAACTGTTTGAATAAAGAGCTAACTTCAAATATGTATTCTGTGCAGAGGAAATTTTACTCAGCAGTATTGTAGATGTGTGTATAGAAAATTTTGAAATAAATGCCTTGACTGACAATTGGATCTAACATACTGTCCAGCTAACAAACTTGATGCATATTAAATTTCTGTACAAACGTTTAAAGAGAGATCTACTGTACTTTCCAAATATTTTTATGACAACAACTTGAAAGTTCCCCTAAAGAAATTATCAGCTGATCAGCATTGTTCCAATCCCAGCTTACAAACATCATGCTGGAACAAATTGTTTTGTTAGCCAAGACGAATCCACTGTAAATCAAATTAGCATCAACTTATCTTCCAGCACATTTATCGAATTATGAAGTCTAAATATATACCGTATTTCACGTTTGTCTTAGCTTTGAAAGAGACGCATATACATCAAAACTTCGAAAATTCCTTCCATTATGCAGAACATCCTAAATTTAATCAGAGATAAAAACAAATATCTTGAAAAGAAATTCTCCGAAAAGTCGTCGAAATGTAAGAGCAAGCTGGAATAAGAGAGTTTCAAGAAAGAGCCGCTGGGAGCAAAAACTGAAATCTAACAAAGAAGTAGGCGTAGAAAAGTTAACAAAAGACCTTGCGATCAACGTACATTTAAAAAAGTTCAAGAAAAAACTGTACAATTTGTAGGCAGTGTTAGTTCCTTTATAAATTCCGTTTGTTAGGTCAGATTGAGTCACCCTTTGGATAGGTCAAAAACTGAATCAATCAGAAGTTCGGACGTTTTCGGCTATATAGCCAAAGATCATGCTGTAGCCGTATATTTTTTGCGTGTCACTCCTCTTCAGACTTGCAGCTTCTAAAAATGTATATTAAATAAATTATATTAGCGCTGAATCGAATTAAATTGGACGTTTACGATAAATTTGTGACCTAGGTGGTAGTCTCGCTTGACTTTCATGTTGTGTTTAATATTCTACATACCAAATATTATAATTTTTGGCGGGAAAGTAAAGATCCTTACACGTTTCGGATGCGTTCTTTTGTTCTCACGATAAACCCACGTCCCGTGTAGCACCGCAAATCTCTTTTATAGGTGTCCAGCACCGCAAACTTATAGATCCATCCCGGACAAATAAAAAAAATAAAATAAAAATCAGCGACCAGAGTCCCAGCCATCCACGATCTCCACATACAGAGCCGGTGTGCCGTGGACTGTTGTGTGCGAAGATCGCGTTGTTGACAGTTAACAAGACATGGGGCGGGCGGGTTGATGAATATTTGAAAGCCAGNATGTTTTTGGCGCGTGAGAAGCTAGTGTTTCCTGGAAGCATGCAAAAAAGAAATCGACAAAAAAGCGAAAGGGAAACGCGGGAGACCCTGAAAGCTCTGGAAAGTCGAATTAGCATTTTCGTACCTGATTCCATGCATTACTCATTCCGGCAACCAGGTCCGCCAGGGAACCTCGCCAAGAGACCCTCCAAGCCTAATGGAGTCGGAAACGGAAGAAGTCCGTTCCGTTTGGACGACAATTTTTTCCCTCCATCTTTCCTCTCTGGAGTATCAAGAGTAGCTGCTGCTATGGCTGCCAAAAAAAGCCAGTTATACTGAATTTCAAATACTTTCCGAGGAAAACAATTTGGGAATGATGAAATGCTTGCGCCACTGAAATAGACCACTCTTTCGTTTTGATAGGATGACCGACGTGGGAAATTCGATTCTAATCTTCAAGATTCAAATCTTCAATTCAATAACTGTTTGAATAAAGAGCTAACTTCAAATATGTATTCTGTGTAGAGAAAATGTTACTCATCAGTATTGTATATGTGTATAGAACATTTTGAAATAAATGCCTTGACTAACAATTAGCTCAAACATATTTTCCAGCTAACAAACGTGATGCGTATTAAATTTCTGCACCAACTTTCAAAGAGAGATTTAGTTTCCAAATATTTTTATGACAACAACTTGAAAGTTCCCCTAAAGAAATGATGAGAATTGTTCGAATCCAGCTTACAAACATCATGCTGGAACAAATCATTTTGTTAGCCAAGAAGAACCCACTGAAATTCAAATTAGCATCAACTTATCTTCCAGCACATTTATCGTATATTATGAAGTCTAAATATACTGTATTTCACACCGTTTGCCTCAGCTTTGAAATAGACCTATATATCAACACTTCGAAAATTCCTTCCATTGCAGAACATCCTAGATTTAATCAGAGATAAAAATAAATATCATGATAAAAAAAAATTCTCCGAAAAGTCGTCGACACGTATAAGAGCAAGCTGGAAGAGAGTTTCAAGAAAGAGCCGCTGGAAGCAAAAATTCTGAAATCTAATAAAGAAGTAGGCGCAGAAAAGTTAACAAAAGACCTTGCGATCAACGTACATTTAAAAAAGTTCAAGAAAAAACTGTACAATTTGTAAGCAGTGTTAGTTCTTTTATAAATTCCGTTTGTTAGGTCAGATTGAGTCACACTTTGGATAGGTCAAAAACTGAATCAATCAGAAGTTCGGACGTTTACGGCTATATAGCCAAAGATCAATAGGGCATGCTGTAGCCGTTTATTTTTTGCGTGTCACTCTTCTTCAGACTTGCAGCTTCTAAAATTGTTGAATAAAGAAATTATGTCAGTGTTTAATCGAATTAAATTGGACGTTTACGATAATTTTGTGACCTTGGTTGTAGTCTCGCTTGACTTGCATGTTGTTTCAAATATTGACATTCAAAGGCTTGAACATGCCAAACATAATTTTTGGCGGGAAAGTAAAGATCTTTACACGTTTCGGATACGTTCTTTTGTTCTCACGAAAAATCCACGTCCCGTAGCACCGCAAATCTCTTTTATAGGTGTCCAGCACCGCAAACTTATAGATCCATCCCGGAAAAATTTTTTTTATTTTATTTTTAGTCGCTGGTCTCAGGGTCGGTAGGTGCTAGAGGTGTATGTCTCGGCCACACGGCACCTGACAACACACGCTTCTAGCGCAACAACTGTCAATTGTTCTGTACCCCGCCGCGGGTTGATGAATATTTGAAAGCCAGGCCATGCAACTTGAATGAGGTCTTGAGATCCGACGTCGGGAATTACTCGGCGGCTGTTTTCGCCCTGGGGGGGTTGGGAAATCGCGAGTTGCTCCTGTTCCCCAACTTCACTCGCATCGGGTTAGGCCCAGGCTTCCGAGAGACCACCCGGATAGGGTTGTTAAAGACTTCACCTGAAAGTGCAAGCACCGCTCACTTTACAGCACTGTAAGTGGACCAGAGGTCGCTTGAATGCCCGCCCAATGTCTGTTAAATAGAAAAAAATATATAGAACATTAATATCCATAGGCCTGCACAAGTATAATATTTTTTAATCCCTGAATAAGAGAAGTTAAGATCACACTTTCTTTATTACCTGCGTAGAAATGATTCATCATAAAAAATGAGACTACGTCATATACACCGCAAATTCGTCACAGATACAGAAGGACTTCACGAACGCTTGAGCAAAAATATTGCGCGAATCTGTAGCCCTGAGTTATGCATATCCGGTAACCGAAATGAAAAAGCTTTTGATCGTTTTGCTAAAGTGAACTGATGTTGAAAAGACATGGGATGTGCGGTGAAACGTGCGAGTACAGTAGCGTACTGCATATGTTTCATGGGGAAGGTTTCGTGTCAGCAATCTCAGCATCAAATGTTTCATTTATTAATTTTATTTCGAGGTTCGAAATCACGAAGAGTTTTCAAGATTCAGGGCGGAAAAAATTTGATTTTCTCAGCCTTTGATGAAGTTTGAATGAAATTTTGAGAGGAAACGAAAACTTTTCGAAAGTGTTAAGATCTTTTCCGAACATCTGAAAACACGGATTGCAGTATTGGGGTAACTGAATGCGAGAGCAGCTGATTTTCTAGGCTTGAAAATAAAGCGTGTATTTTTGATCCGTCAATGAAAATGTCACAGAATGCAACATCAAACATTTGAATAGTAGACGTTTTTAAAAATTGAGGCATCTCTGGTTTAGTCAACCTGATAAACGTGTTTGAGCTCTGATAAGTCTATGCCCCAAAATTTATAAACGAATTCTGCATTTTATCCGGCGAATGAATCTCGATTTTTTTTTTAATTCTTTAGTGTGATGACCGGAATTCTCCTGCGAGATATAATCATCCTAAGAAATTGGTATTTGAGTAAATTTTGAGAAAATTGATCAATCAATAATAGATTTTTTACTATAGATAAATCACAAATAATCCAGTGAAGCCAAATTTTCCTTTGAATCATTTATGCTACGGGATGTGGGTAATTCGTGAGAACAAAAGAACGCATCCGAAACGTGCAATGATCATTACTTTTCAGCCAAAAATTCGAATATTTGGCATGTTCAAGCCTTTGAATGTCAATATTTAACACAACATGGAAGTAAAGCGAGACTAAAACCTAGGTCTCAAAATTATTGTAAACTTCAAATTTAATTCGAATCAACACACATACTGTAATTTTCTTATTAGACACTTTTAGAAGCTGAACGAACAAATTTGATTTTGACGAGATTTTTCGATTTTATCTTTAATATTTCGACCTTCCGCTTCAATTATACCCTTGAAATTCCTTCCTCCTCCAATGTCTGATGAGTTTTGTAAGAATTTTAAAGCATTAATTGAAACATAAGGAAATGACTCTTCTGACTGTTCGGACATTTCCTACGCAGTGATTTCGAAAGTCCTAGGAGAATTGATCTTATTTCTCAATTATTTGGCCAAGGAGAAAATTACAGTAATAAATCAGGTGTAAAAAACCATTCCGTATTATTTCTCGCAATTTTCATTGGTGCACAGAAAATGCGTTGCAAGCTGTCACGAAGGTTTGTTGCAAGAGAATATAGTTATGAAAGTTGAAGAAAATATAACACAGAAATCGGTTGGGCTACAACCGGGGTGCTCAAGAACACCCTATTTTAAAGAAGTTGTATTCACA
>CAJPEX010004279.1:0-22839 GCA_905338405.1 Notodromas monacha | reverse complement strand
AAGGACTTTTTGTCTAACAGACTTGTCCCTTGCACGAATCAAGTCCGTTAGACGGGGGTTGACTGTATATATATATACAGTACAATATAATTATGCGTAGTAACCCCCAGCGTGTGGGAGTCGTAAAAAGACACCTGCACACATACACACCGGTTATCCTTCCCCTTCCTGGTGTTACCCCCAAATCCGCGGTATATAAACCCCTGGTCAGATTAGGGAAGATAGGCATTTTAGTGCAGGAGAAAGTTTAGCCTGCTCAGAAGTCATCAGATCCCAATGGATCCCTGTGTCTTGTGGTTAATTGATTACACTGTTTTGTATATTGCTTATTTGAATAAAGACTATTTTTCTCTGGCAAAGACTTTATTACTTGATCATTTCCAAACCTTGATAAAAGGAGACACACGTACATCTACTATGTTTCGAGGGATAACAATGCATATAGATATAATTGGGAACATTTCACAAGTCAATATACTCACGTGCTGGTACCTATCAATTGGACCATCCCACAATTTGACTGTATCAAAATTTACTGGGAGGTTGACTTTTTGCAATTTGACCCTTGCCCCGCAATTTGACCTTTTTTGAGCATCTTTGTGCATTTTTAAATTTCACAGAGCGTCTTGCAATTTGAGCCTAGTACATCAGCAATGGACTAGGGTTGAATTGCCAGGTGCCATATGATGTACTGTATAACAGTGTTCCCCAACCTTTTTTGGCTTGCAGACTGGCAAATTTTAATAAAATCCTTTGCAGGCAACTGCCATATTTTCATACCATTTTCTGCAGTCCAGCGATGTTCCATAAAATTTTTCATGACTGGCAGACAATTTTTAAATACCTACCAT
Source organism: Notodromas monacha (assembly GCA_905338405.1). NCBI lineage: Eukaryota > Metazoa > Arthropoda > Ostracoda > Podocopida > Cyprididae > Notodromas > Notodromas monacha. The sequence continues at coordinate 21,988 of CAJPEX010004279.1, read as the reverse complement.
ACAGTCCTCAGAACAAAACTTTTATGGCAAAAATTAAGTTGAGAACCCATGAAGCAGCTGTAAAGTTGACATTTCTTCCACACACAAAAAAAGGATGCTGGGCTTGAAGATAGGTTTCTCAGGCTCAAAAGTAAAGGAATATATTTCAGCGTGTGAATGCCTGAATTGCTATTAGAAGAAAAACCAGAAAAAAATTTCATGAGATAATTTCGACTGCCATTGTTGCCAACATTCTGGATGGCAATGACAGACTTCAATACTACTCTTAAGGAATATCTTGTGAGGAAGAAAATTTCCCACAGAAAATACTTCTGATGACCAGTGCCTGTCCAGCATGGACCACAGGTTGGGAAACATTGCTGTATAATTAGTGTATACCACAAGAAAAAATATATTTTGTCAAAATAAGTAAATTTAATTTTATTAATATGAGTTTTGGATGATGGAATTTCTATATACTTTAACTAGTCCAGTCGACAATTAACTCTGTGATGACATATAACTTACTTACAGAATGGAAAGACTGAGGTACCTACTCGTATGTTCGTCAGTCCTTTTCGTCCCGTACATGTTGACGATTAGGAATCATCACTCCATAGATGGCTATTAGAATAAAGACATGTTAGGTAATTAATTATTGTCAATCTCATTGTCTTCTTCTTCTATATTCCTGCTGAAATAAAGTATATAAAGTGAACCCACTCTTAGTCAAATTTCAAGGGGTGAGAAACATTCAACTATGGGAGGTTTACAGATAGGTTTTAGGTAGGGAAACAAGCATTGTTGTGGGAAGGATGAAAAATTTCAGAAAATTGTAACTGCTAGCATTCTGGGACTTATATAGCTTCTTAAATGGGTCAGGTGGTGAACTTGTATGCAAGAACCATTTGCCAAATTGGTCTTTCACTTCATTTCAAAACACATCAAAGTTAGATTTTTTCATGCATTGATTATCTCTTTCCTTTTTGAAGAAAATGATAGCTAAAAGACCTAGGGAGGTTTGGGAGGAAAAACTTTGAAATGAAAGAGGTTTTTTATGTATTGCTTCTATAAGGGAATTCATAAAGGGATTAAAAAAAAATTTACGGGGATGTATTTGACTTATGGAGGATTAACTTACCATGGTTCAACTGTATACAGTATCTGCCAACAAATAATAGTTTGGAGTTTAGCCATTTTTATCTTTGCCTTGTCCATGATACACCAGGTTCTTTATACTGTATGCTGTTGATGACTTGGAATAAATTTGATTTCTCCCAATGAATAAGTTTCAATTTCTTTGTAAAATAAAATTTCCTTGAATGATCTATGCTGACTTTGCAGAGTAACTTTCCTTTTGAGCCTATTTTTGGAGTTTCCAAACAAAATCTCATCATACAATTTTCTAGTTTAACTTAATAAAAAGGCAGTTTATCAAAGGAACTCCTACTATATAGTATGTATGCTGATGCATTGGTTCAATACCTTCCTTTCTGCATAATGCCCATTGTATTTCGTTAATTTTGAAACACAAATGATTCATGGACCTCTTGTGGTTATTTTTAGAGCTGGAAGTTGATCTAAATCCATGCAGGCTTGGGCATTTTAAAAATACCATGAAAAGAAAAAACATACAGTATTTTGAATTAAACCAGATCAACCAAGTTCACTTGATTTTTATTTTCATAGCCTGGGGCCATGAATGCTTTTCAATATAGTAGTTCATCAAATATACCTGACAATTACAGCATGAAAAGAAAAAAATGAGATTTCCACATCACTTTATGAATGGGGTTTTCAGTAGTTATTCTTGCACTTATAAAGCCACTAAAAAGACATTCAAAAGTTTTAAATAACACATGATGCAAAATAAAACAAAGTAAAAATTCCCAAAAACTGGTCTTGAAATTACGTTTGTGCCAAGCGCTGACAGCATTCCATGATTTCCAGAACTGCTCATCCCCAGGGTTCTGAGTGGTCACCTGCTTGGCCCTGTCAGTCTGATACAAAAGTGCCCATATGATGACAGAGATGGCGCTATAGTATGCTGTCCCAATGATCCCTGCAATCTTTTTATGTGTACCACACAAGAGTTAATCCACAACCAAAAAAAACGAAATGAAGTTGAATGTGTCACACATTTTAAGACTTTTTTTTTTACCAAAGACAGAGTGCCAATGATCAGAGTCCCTGTCCTCACTTTGCAACAACAGCAGCATGACCTAAACACTGACATTTCTGTCAACTCCTCCTGCGCACTTTCAACTGCACATCCAAAAAAAGAAGCACTTTGATTGCAATTCAAACAAAGAAATTACAGCACCTTAATATCAGTACCAAAAAATAAAATGAGAATTGACAAAAAAAATGATTGGACTTTGGTACATATAAAGAGAGATTTGATCACTACTGTTGTAGGGAATGAATAAGGTTTGCCTTGAACTGCATACTGCTATGTCGGTGCTTTATATTATGTCTTGAAGGAGTGGCCTTGTGTGGGCTCGAAGGCCTTATCCGTGCTGCAGCTAGGCTTGACCTCAGGTCACATGTGATGTGAGGCTCCAGCAGTTCTTATTTCGTTTTATTCCCTCATGTGCTTTGCCTGCTTGCATGGTAAAAGCTTTAGAGGGTGTAAAGAAAAAAATAGAAAACTATAGAACTCTGCTTCAGACCAGTATAGTGTTCCCCAAACCTTTTTCAGCTTGCAGACTTGCAAATTTTAATAAAAGCCTTTGCAGACTTGGCATTATTTTCATAAAATTTGAAGCAGACCAGCAATGTTCCACACAATGTTTGATGACCAGCAGAAATGTTTAACATATACCTGCCATACAGTCCTCAGAACAAAAATTGTATGGCAAAAATCAAGTTAAGAACCTGTGAAGCAGCGACAAAGTCGAAATGTCTTTAAAAAAATAGGATGCTGGGCTTAAAGACAGGTTTCTCAATTTGCAAACTGGAAATATATTATATTTCTGCAGGTGAAAATAATATGCCTGAATTGCTACTAGGANGAAAAAACCAAACATTTATTTTCATAAGATAATTTCAACTGCCATTGCTGCCAAAATTTTGAATTGCAATAACAGACTTCATTACTACTTTTAATACATTTTTAATGGGGAAGGAATTCTCCTGCAGACTGGCAAAAACTTTTGCAAACCAGCACCAGTCTGCAGACCATGGGTTGGGGAACACTGCTTTAGAAAGTGTAACATCATCAAAAATGAAACCTGGGAATAAAAACATCCCTGCAGCAGCAAAAACAATTGCTCATTTATTCGATTATTCCTGATTTAATTTACTGTTTCTTTTGAAAATATCCTTGAATAATATTTTTTCAAGAATAGGAAAAAAAACCTGTGTGTAGAAGAATTGTTGTCCAGAGATATTTCTCTTTTTCTTTTAATGCTGTTTTCAAACTGGTTATGATGAAGTAGGATCAAAATTTTATTTTTAAAACTTCTTCACAATATTGATAATAATCAATTTAGAAATCTGGGATCAGTTTGGCATGAATAAGTTAATTTCCTTTTATATATGCAGTGATATTCAAAATATTACTTCATTCACAAAAAATTAGATGTATATAAGCACCATCAAGTGATTGAATGTTTTTGGAAATCATTTCAATCATTTCATGAGTAATTTTTTTTTTCAAATACTGTATTGTGCGGACACACATTCATTTTTTTAAATGTTTAATCTTCAGAAAAATGCAACTCATCAACACAGATGACTTTCTTTTTCTTCAAAAATTCAAATCTTCAGGTCTTGATTTGAAGAGCATTTCATTCGGATCTCTGAGGAGAACCAATCATGTTTTTCTTCTTAGTAAGACACCCTGTAAATAATGTTGCACCGGGTTACAACCATTCAACTCCTTACATGAAAGTTTGTTGTTTTGTGCTGTTGCCCCTGGCAACTGCTCATTTTTACTTGTACAATATTCCCCCTTTTTTTTGCGATATTCCCCCGCCTGAATTACGGCTGGAATTCCGGAATAACTGTTGCGTTTCACGGGGACTGATGATGAAAAGCTTTCGTCATTATTTCACTATACTTATTTATTTTTGTTTCCCGAATGAAACGAGATTAATTGTGATGAAGCCCCTCTTAAATGAGAAACTTATTCTGTATAATACTGTATACATGGCGAATGTGTTCATCATCCCGACTATAAACTTGCAAATTTCGAGAAATTACAAATGGTAATACTGTATAATGATAGTTTGCGATGAAAAGTACTATACATCAAAACTTTCTTGCTCCGAAAATTGTTGACAATGTTTTCTTTACTGTTTTCCCTTTGTTTTTTCTTGAGGTATATACAGTACAGCATGCAATATGATTTGATTCTTCTCAAATTACATCTTTTGAACATCAGTTTGTAAAGAAAAGTCTTGGTGAAATCAGCAGTTTCATTCACATTAATAATTAGTGATTAGATATACACTTTTTTTCCATTGAATCTTCCCCCTCTATTTTAAAATTATGATTATTGTGTTGTTTGAACTAATGAAATAAAAATAAAACACAATTCCAAATAATGTACATGATATATTCAATCCAGTCAAATGTTAGTCAAACAACAGCAATGATAAAAATAATATAATTTGTAAGAAAGTCTTGCTAAATGCTTGCAAGTCTTTCTGAGAAGTAACTGATGCAATAAGTATTCAGAAAATAAATACTGTATGCCGAATATCCAGACAAAAATTCTATTGATGCAATGGTACTTTCCTGTTATCTCAGTACCTACTTTCCGTGCACCAACCAGAAACTGTAGAATTTTGTTTTTCCACATTCTGCTGAAACTGATTTTGGGAGGCGGTTAGGTAAAGTTAGGTTAGGTTAGGTTATTTTAATTGAAAAATATTTGTAACTAACATAACGTGACCTAAACTAACGTGGCCTAACCGCCTCCCAAAATCAGTTTCAGCAGAAACCCAAAGAAGGCAGAAACTGATTTTGGGAGGCGGTTAGGTGAAGTTAGGTTAGGCCACGTTAGTTTAGGTCATGTTATGTTAGTTACAAATATCTTTCAATTAACGTAACCTGACCTAACAAATACTGAATTCACAAGACAAAGAAAAATGGGTACTGAGATAACAGGAAAGTACCAATGCAACTGCTAAGATTTCGGCGCCGATATAAATACCCGTCATTTTGACATGCTTTGTAATCAATTTGTAAAATAAGCTAAACATGTGTAAACATTGGAACAATTGGTCAGGATTTGAAAAGAAAGAAAAACAATGAAACAAACAATGACAGGTATCATCAGAAGCGGCATTTTCTGGACCAGAACCTGGAAAGAATGCTTCTCTATACTACAGTAATATGATGTTGTAAAGCGCGAGTTTTTCGCCCTTTTGTGTGAAATGAGCTCATACAGTACACAGAATATATGGAACAATAGATTGAGAGTGCATACAGCATTTATATATACTATAGTGATGGAGTTTTCCTGCTGCCATATACTGTATAGTTGCCATTATTGAAGGCATGACATGGGCCTTGAATCATTCATGCACATTCCCGGAATACACACGTGGACTTACTGTTAAGGTCACCGCAATGAACAGAGAATAATTCCATCCTCGCACGCACGCGATCTCCATTATATACGGGATTCCATATGCAACACAACTGTGAAGCATATGAAGAAGAGGGGGTGCGGAACGGTGGTGCGACATCTGCTCGGCAATCTACGAATCATAAAAATGGACTAGCGTCAAATGTTACGCAGGGGTCGTCACCATCACGGAGACTCGACATCAGTAGATGATAGCGCAAAGGCTCACTACTGTATATATAGCTCTGATGTACGAAGCAAACATGCATATTAATTGTGATTATTCAAAAATCAGTTGCAGAAAACCTGCTCAGTGACTCTGAAATTACGCTACGTTTTTCTGGAATACAGGTTCAGCAAATATTGGAACCACAATAAATAAACGACCGAATTCATCACTCATCTACGGAATGATTTACTGTACATTATTACATAGACGACTGCTGTATACGTAATGCATAACATATTATCACACAAGTTACGCGTTCAACTCATCGTCAAATTGATGAATTGCACATTTTCGGAGGACACCTGCTGCATTTCTTGGACGATTCGCAGCATATTCTCGTCAATAATGTGGATCGAGTTGTTTCCAATTAAGTCAACGATCAGCTCGACTGCGCTATTCCCCCCAATCTTGTGTTTTTCACTCGTTGGACCCACTCAACCGAAGCACACGAGCTTTAGCTTTCTCTTTTCATCTTGTTCCCCTTGAGTTTTCAAGCAACTGAAGCAATAAACTGAAGGTTGAAAAAGAAAACTTGAAAGAAAAGAAAAAAGAAGAGTCTGGACGACGACGACGACAACGACGACAGTGCTTCGGAATCCATCATTTCGAAAACATACTTTGTTCACTCAATTTGTGTGTCTTCAACGATTTTCAGGCTAAAGATCCTCTTGATTCCCCAAAACATTTACGATATTTTTTTTGTATCATCACGCAGTATGATATAATTTGTGCATCGCGATTCACATTGATGAATAAAGGAGGATCTTACAGAAAAAAGTGACGGATTCGCGTGAAATATTTGAAAAAAAAAATTAGGATTAGAATCAGACTGATAATTGATGCCCATCACTGAAACAAGTGTGTGAACATTGCTTTTTATTTGAAATGAAAAAAAAACGATTTTTCCGCCTGAGAATAATTAGAAATAAACATTTCAACTCTCCTATTATCTCAGCAAATATGGCTCACTGAAAGTTATACTTGGTTAATATTGAGTGCATTATTTATTGATCACCATATTTTAATTTAGATATATCCATGGATATGGACAACCTTGAGGATTGAATATATAGGCTTTCATGATGAAGCGCTGAGGAATTATTTCATCTTTTTTTGCAAAGCTCATACAGGCAACCCCTGCACAAAGGACTTAATCTGTGCAACAGACTATAGTCTGTTATGTGAACAGTCTGTTATGCAAATTCAATTTTTTAAAATTAGAATTTGTACTGCTTACCATCAATTTTAAGCCAACAGAAGTCTGTTATGTGGACTTTGTCAATTAGGCAGGAGGGAAAACTGCCTCCAGAGGCAGCCTGTTAAGCAAAAATCCCTTTGACTGGAGGTCTGTTATAGATAGGGGTTGACCAGAAGTTGCAGTGTTGGTGTTTTATATTTGATCCAATTTACTTTTATATTTTATTGCCTTTATTGCTATAGAGTGAGATTTTATTTCTGGCATTGGGGAATGAAGTGATAACTTCAGATAAGGCCATTGGAGAATGTTGTAGTTGATTTCTTCTTCTTCAACTTTATTGGTGATATTACATAAAATACAGTCAACCCCCTCTAACAGACTTGATTTGTGCAAGGGATGAGTCTGTTAGACGAAAAGTCCTTTACACAAATTCAATTACATAAAAAATTAAAAATTTCAATTTTCAACACTAATTTTAAACCAAAAGAAGTCTGCTTGGCGGATTTTGTCTGTTGGGCGGGAGGAAAAACTGCTTGCAGAGCTGGTCTGTTCAGCAAAAATCCCTTACACAGGAGGTCTGTTAGGCGGGGGGCCACTGTATCTAAATAGATCTTTTTTTGTTTATTGCTTATGAGCAGCATATACCGTAATTGCTTCAGAACTTCTAATCTCTTTTTATAATTGGAGACCTTATTGTGGAATTCTATTTTACTTTTATTTCTGAACTCAAAATCACCCACCATTATTGTTTTCCATCAGAAGAAGAAATAAATAAAAGGAACCCAGCACAGAAAGTGGTACAAAAATCATTCAGTCATTCAAAATGCTGAGAGATTATGTCATCTACTCCCTGTGGGTTTTTGTCATATTGGCCATGCAGCATGCAGTCCCTGTCAATATGAGAACATACTATGGGAGACAGAATGAAGATGACACTCCTGTCATAATATATGGCCAAAGGGTAAGTGCAAGATCCTTGGCTCCATGGATGGCATACTTGGCCAATGCAGAAGGATCAGCCTGTGGTGGGTCACTTGTCTCCAACATGGTTATTCTCACAGCTGCCCACTGTGTCACATACATGTGAGTATATATACCGAAGAAAGGCATTTAGCATCCCAACACTTGCCAATCACAACTGCTTTTGAGGTTTATCATTCATGTGCCAGCAAGAGTTGTGACCAGTGTACCATGAAAATAATAATACAGAAATGAACACATTCCCACATAAAGGATGCAAGGTTGACTTCTAATGAGTAGACACTAGTACATATTTAAAACAGTCCAGACAGCCCAAACAAGATAAACAGAAAAAAGAGGGGGGAATTTAGGTTTAAAATGGGAAAATGTCTTTGATTGCAAGTTAATCTTGGAAAATGAGAGAGAAATGCTTTAAAGATTGAGAATGGAAATCAAGGGTTTCTTTACCTACTAGCGCTTAATACCTACTGAGTTTAACAGAATTTAGGATTGAGAGAATTCTGAGAATTTATTCTATCCCTCCCACCTTCTTTGGCTGGGTTACTAAACTTACTATTAAAGCCCAGTTATTACTGTCTTCAAGCTTTTTTGACACCTGGCGTTCATAGTGGAGATAAGCCTCTATTATTGGAGACCATAGGCATTCATTAGAGAAAATATGGTGCAGCTATAGTATGCTTGCTATATTTAAGCTTGAAAATTATGCAGGCTCCAATATATGAATACTTATTGGCACTAGCTGCATCCAAAATGTCTGATCTATAGTATGTTGGAAAAAAAAAAGTCTGAGGAAGATGAAAATTCTTGTTCAACACATTCCTTCCATACCGAATTTTTTTCTGGCACATACATTATTATATATTTTAGATTCAAGAGCGAAAGATGCATTTAAAAAATTAAAAATGATGCCTATTTAGTTTGTATTCTTGCAAATAATGAGGGGAAAATGAGAAATGCAATCAAATTAAATTTTAATTTCCTCAATTTTCTCTTTTTGGTAGCTGTTCATTATTTCATATTGGAATTATTGAGTCTTTGTTTTTATATAAGAGAATATGCTGCTGAGTTGTTGATTCTGCTGGGACATACAGTGAGACTCCAAGATGCAGATGTAATTGGTGCATCAAGAGTGTTCCCAAGTCAAAATGTCCCTAAGTTGAGTCTAATTTTCCCTTATACTTACATTATATAATTTTCAATTGGTGTTTTATGCACAAAATACTCACCATAATTCCAGGAAAAAAAATTGTCTCCCAATTTAAACTGATTCCATCAATCAATTTATTTCAACACAATATGCCCAGCAAATAATTTGGGCGTTTTAAAATGCGTATTAAACGCGTTTTTAGTGAAAAATGCTACGCGTTTCTAAAGGCTCTAAGTTACGCCTACTCGGGATTATAGATGATGCGTATTCGATAGGCGTTTCGAAACGCCTTCTAGTTACAGCTACTTTTTTTAAGCTTATTGTATCGGGCGTAACTGGAGTTACGCCTGTATAGGTTTGATCATACTGTAGAAACGCGTTAGATACGCGTTTTTAAATGTGAATACTGTTACGTTTGTTATTTTTTATTTTTGTCGCCACTAAATTACAATGTGTCGCGGTAATTTTACAATTTGTCGTTATGTTTTGTCGTAATTTCTTTTATTCTTGTCGCCGCTAAATTACAATGTGTCGCGGTAATTTTACAATTTGTCGTTATGTTTTGTCGTAATTTCCTTTAATTTTGTCGCCGCTAAATTACAATGTGTCGCGGTAATTTTACAATTTGTCGTTATGTTTTGTCGTAATTTCCTTTAATTTTGTCGCCGCTAAATTACAATGTGTCGCGGTAATTTTACAATTTGTCGTTATGTTTTGTCGTAATTTCCTTTAATTTTGTCGCCGCAAAATTACAATGTGTCGCGGTAATTTTACAATTTGTCGTTATGTTTTGTCGTAATTTCTTGTATTCTTGTCGCCGCTAAATTACAATGTGTCGCGGTAATTTTATAATTTGTCGTTAGGTTTTGTCGTAATTTCTTTTATTCTTGTCGCCGGTAATTTACAATGTGTCGCGGTAATTTTATAATTTGTCGTTAGGTTTTGTCGTAATTTCTTTTATTCTTGTCGCCGCTAATTTACAAAAAATACAAGTTAATACATCTAATTTAATATGTGTTGCGGATATTTTACAATTTTTCGCGGACTGGTTATACGGTTATATGTTCAGAAATTTGTTCTGAATTTCGGTTTCAATTTTTAGAAACAAAATTGAATAATTTTTGCTTTAAAAATTCATTTGGCTGACATTTTCACGATACAGATTGATAATATCAGTCATCTGAATCACTTTCTTCTTCCATTAGTGCACCTTTTTTACTTGCTTCTTGTTTCAAGTCGAAATCCAGATGCTCTCTTCTGCTGTACCATTCCATTATGATTGATTCCGTTTCGTTTAGGTCTTCCTTGATGTAGACTGGCTTAGGACGAATATCCGAGTAAAGATGCATGTTTGTAATTTCCTTGTTTTTCAATCTTCGAATATCCCTCCTCGCTCTCTCTCTGTGGCGGATCCCTCTGATGACAATATTTAGTTCTTTCAACCTGTAATATTCATTAAATTAAATTAATTATTAAACATTAATTTATACAGTTTTTTCTGTTTTCTCACCTGTTTCCATCATTCTTTGAATTTTTACCAGACTTTGGCATCTTCTTCCATATTTCTTGTAATAATGCCATTAATCCAAATAGTTTGTTGATTGGCTGTTTTTAGAAGAAACGTAATGTTATATGAGTTTTTATTCAATTAAAGAACATAATTCCAAAAATTTATCATTATACTTACAATTCTAAGTTTTTCATTGTCAACACGCCGTTGAAGATTCAATGGCTCCGTGTCGTGGTCATAGTGGTTTTCATCATCTTGAATTGGTGTCCAAGGTTGAGCATTCCTTTCTTCAATAGTCCTGATGATAACAGCCTTTTCTCCATTTCGTCCTTTTCCTACTTTTTAAAAGAAGGGCTTTAATTTTTCTTTTATTTTTTGGGAAATATTAACTCACCATCGGATAATGTTGAGTTACAGGTGTACACTTGCAGGGTCAACCTCGGATAAAACAACTTCTTTACCACAAAGTATGAAGCACTTCCTTTACTTGACCTTGAGCGTAGGTTCATTAGGTAATCCACCTGTGAAAGTGAAAAATGAAAAAATTAATATATTAATAATTAAATACATTTCTATAAATGTTTACTCACAATTTTTTTCCTTATCTTCTCATCAAATAGAAGTCCATCAAAGTCTACTAGTTCTTGTCTTGTCTTCATCGGTAAATTAATCCCCATTAGTTGAGGAGTAACAACTGAAATTCCAAAAATATGTATATGTTGACATGTCATTTTATTTATAATACATTTGAATTTACCTCCTATTTGTCTTGGAAGTCCTACTGTCTGTTGCTGACTGCAACCACATGCATTCATCTTATTTTGATTGATTGCTTCCTCCAGTGCTTGTTTTGTAGAAGTTGCAATGTCTTGAGTTTTTTGGATCATTGCATGCATCTCCTTCTGTCTCTTCTCCATGTCTTCCTGCTTTTCCTTTATTGTTTTAATAATTAGTAAGTATGGTAGCACCTTGTTGAATATTGATGCTGCTGTAGAATCTTGAGTGTTGACAATTGATTCTTCCATTGTTTTTCCAATTTCTTCTCCTGTTCATACATTAAATGTGCATATAATTTTAAAACATTCATAAACTTATTACTTTTCATACCTGTAGTATAAGATGCCCCCTCAGTAGCCTCATTTTCATTGAATACACTTTCAGACATTGCATTACTTGTTGATGGTTGAGGTTCTTGCAGAGGCAAACCTTGGGCTGAAATTCCTTCAGGATATATTGCTGGTTGCATAAAGTTGAAGTCATCGTCAGACTCTGCTGGTTTCATAAATTTAAAATTATTTAAAATGATGAAACCTTTGCATTTAATGAATTTGGCATAAAAATGATTTTCAAATAAATCTATTACCTTCTGATTCTTCTGCATTTGGATAATTAGTTTCTGGAATTTGAATGTTTTCCAACTCATGTAGTAGGGAAACATTTGCAGGAAATCCTTCTGATGTTACCATTTCTTCATCTTGTTCCTGTCCAAGTTCTAATAATAAAAGAAATGTACATAAATTTACAAATCAAATGTATTTAATTATAAATAAATTTTGAACTTACCATTAGGACAAGAAAGTACATTTCTGAATGCTGATTGTAAAACATGAAAGTGTCCTTCACGAAGTTGCTCACTTTGATCCTCCTCAATTGGACTTATTTCATCATTTGGTGGAATAACATCATTGTAGATATTTTGACCTTGTAGTTGTTCAACAAGGTACTGCCTTGATGTGCCTGGTATTGGATTGTACTCATCAACAGGCATTGGTGTTGATGTTGCAAATAACCTCCTTTTCGCTAATGGCGGTACTGCTGATGATAAATATTAAACAGTAAAATTAATAAATAATCACAAGTAATATTGTCAAGTTAATAATTAATACTGTACCTTTTCCTTCTTGTAAGTTTTTGTTTGGCCCTTTCATAGCACAAACTTTATTTTGGCTTCTTTGTGAATCTTCTTCCTCATCATCTCCATCATTTGCTGCTTTTGATGGGGTAAATCTTTTTTCAAATGATGGTTTTCTTTTCCGTGATTTTCCAGAATCACTCTTGCCTCCAATTCCTTTCGAGTAATATCCATCGCTAATGTGTAGCTTTGTGTTGTTGATTAAGCGATCAGGATGAAAAGCTGTTGGTTTTAAAAATAAAATGTTATTAATAATTATCTTGTTATAATAATTTTACTTATTTCATTTTAAATAATTAGATTTAAATGCTTACCTAGATTTCCTCCACAGTAGATATTTCCTATTAGGTATTCATCCATTTCATATGGATCAATAATTGGGAAGTCTGAGTAGAATTTTTCTCGAAATATTTTTCTGTTTTTCTTTGTAGGTGGCTTATCTCCTTCCTGATCTTCTTCCTTGGGGAACATTGCATACTTCCCGTTGCTGCTAATCCAATTTATTGGGATTATGCCTGTTAAAAGTAAGAAATATAGATGATTTAGAATAATTTAGTTGCTCATTCAATGTTGAATGTGCATCATTAAAATTTTAAAAATTTGTATAAAATATGTTACTCACATCTTGTACCAAATTTTTCATTTCGAAGAATTTCATTTTCATTCCATTTCTTTTCAAGGTATTCCTGGTTAACCTTGTTTTCTTGGAATTTTCGTAACTCTTCTCCTCCATCTAGTATGTTTACTGAGACCAAGATTGGGATACATTCTTCCAATGCTTTATCCCTTTTAATGTATTGTCCTTCTTCATCTTCTATAATCCCAGTGTATTTTGTCTGTTTTGAATTCCAAGTCCAGCACCACGTTGTTCTCAATTCCTACGAATTTCCAATTGAACAATAAATATAATGGGAATATGCTTTTTTGGGGAGGTTTGAATATATATGTTTATTTTTTTAATTTTTTATTTAAATAGCTATACAGTACATGTTATTGCGAAAATTGTGTATCCGCGACATAATTATTCAGATGCGACAAATGTTATTGCGACAATTGTGTAAATGCGACATTATTATTTAAATGCGACAAATGTTATTGCGACAATTGTGTAATCGCGACATTATCATTAAACTTTACTAGCGACAGTATTATTCTGGCGCGGTAACTATTTTTATGGTTTTTATTACATGAATTTAGAAATAAATCAGCAAATGATATTAGCATGAATATATTGAACGTTTTCTAACCTCTTCATGTGCAAGGTTATGCACAATTGTATTCCCATTGCTTGTTGAAGGAGGGAGAAGATGGGAGAAGGTATCTTCAGGTAATACTTTGATTAGACCTTCAATTTTTCTGTTGTTCCACTTCTTTTGTGACGTTTCCCAAATTTTTTTCCAACGAGTGTCACTTTTGTGCAATGTACTCAGCCAAGGTTCAAGCATTCCCCGTTTGTCCATTGGATGTTCCTTCATTGATTGATCACCATTTTCCATGTCTTGTTGCATGTTTCTTGAAATGTTTTCACTGATTTTTCTTTCTAATATTTTAATATTTTTGAAAACTTTTCTGACGCGCAAGAACACAATAAACCTGTGGACAGAAACAGTATCCAATAGCTCATTTTCAAATTCAGCACACAGCAAGAAAATGATGTATAAAAATGAAAAATAAAAAATAAAGATTTTCATCACTTGCATCCTACCAATTTCTCAATTTTTTACATTTACATCTGGCAACCAGAAAACATTTGAACATGAATATTTGGCAAAAAAAATCAAAGAATTTTTTTTAATATTTAAGAAACTTTATTCTTTCAAACTGATTTATTTATACATTTTTTAAGAAACCTAAAGTGTTTGTGGAGGACATGTGTGTTTCAATCTAACAATTGTCCAGAATTGTTGAACATGTCTCTTTAAAGGATCGCAACTTAATTTAATATTCATATGGAAAGGGAAGAACTTCCCAACAACATCAGAAAATTTCACTTGTACAGAATGAACATCAACATTTTTAACTTCATAACACCCAACCCTACTGAAGCTTGGGTAGGGAGCATCACGAAACCAACTGTGTTGAGCCGGTTTAACACTTTTGAAGTAGTTCAATTTCAATATAACTTCCTTTGTTTCTGGATCTCTCCAAAAGTCAGAAACAATTGCTGGAAATGTTTTTTTCATAGTTTTTGGATTGCCACTTCTGTGTATTGCAATGATGTTATCCGGGTACCTGAAAGAAACATGAAAAATATTTTATTTTATTTAGTGCTATTTAGTACAAGTGTTTTCTTATGAATTCATTCTAACAAAGAAACGATACAAGAAACGCAGTCTTGTTGAGCAATAAGATTAAAAAAAAATTAAGTTCAGTCGAACAATACAATCTGTTTACAAATTCTAAATATTTGACTTTTTACCAAATATCACTAAAGAGGTCTACACTCCATCAGTACTACTGAGTTAATGGTCATTGAATATGGATGACAATCTTCCAAGTTGGAGCCCAGACTCAAACCTGTTCAGTCATCTCTCTCACCAACAAATCACTCTCTCTCTCTCCAGCAGTGGCTGTTTTGACTGATTGTGGCTTACTTAGTCTCACAAAAACGGGATTTTTGCGAGGCTAAATGAACCTCAAGATCAAACAAGTTTTCTTGTCTGATTGCAGCTGGTTGCTGGAGCTGCGTACTGAGAACATTCATTCTACAATAATACTAATAGTTACTATCATGAAGTATTTCAGACTCACTTGCAAGTTATTCGGAATCCAATGCATTGTATATTTTTTTTTTTTCCTTTTTCCTTCACGTATATTATTGTTGATTGTGGAAGGTGCATTGTTCCAAATTCCTTCATGGCCTTTAATTCTTGGAATAGGCCAACTTTCACAGGATTCGGATTTCCTTGTAAGTCACATGGAATGCTGTGCACTGCCAATTCTGCTAGTCTGTTGTAGCACTGTTTCAGCACACTTTTTCCACTGCGGATAAGAGTTTCATCCCTGAAAACTCTTAGAAAATTCTCAAATGGGTATGCATCAAATCCTCCAAGGTGGGAAGAGTACACCAAAACTTCTCCAGCAAGATGAACCAACAAATGATTCTTTGGTGTGATTAAGTAATCAGCATTCTCCATCTTCAATGATTCGACATAATGCTTCAGCAATGTATCTGCCATGTAAATGTCTTTTTCTGATGGACACTCTTGCCTTGTGTGGCCAATGAGATGCATTGCATAAACAAAGGACAAGAATGCCAGTACCATATCTTCCTCGACAAAATTGTTTCTGATTTCTGGCACAGCAAATAATGCCACAGTATGGTACATTAAGCATTCATATGCTTCCCGCATCTTCCAAAATTCCATTCTTTCCAGAGTCCTTACGTTCCGGTTCATTTCGCAAACAGTGTTTGATGACCAGGCTATGAAGTGTTTTTCAACTGCTGTCATGTATTCCTTTGTAGGCTTCAAGTCCCTCCTAACGTTTTTGTGCTGCTTGAAGACATATTGAAATCCTATGGTAACTGCACCACCTCCAATTAAATGCATGCCATCTATTGGAAATCCAAATACCTGAATTTGAAAAAAAGGTGAAAAGAATTGAATGTATATTATTACAGTATTTACAGGTGCTTTTGTTTTACATAAAAATCCTCTTCATTTGTACACCTCATGTAAGATGACTTTACGTGAAGAATGATATATCTTGCATTACTACAATTATTACACATTTACTCACCATGGGCACAATGGGTGTTTCATTGAAAGGTGATGGATGTCTTCTGTGAGCTTTTGTTCTGCCATCCCCGGGGGGATTAGTGTAATCTTCCCAATTTTCGTTTTTTCTTAGTGGCGCATATGAGTTCATGTGTCGCACACTGCCCTCTGAGTAGACACCATAATCTTCGCACCTTTCACATGAATTATATCCATTCAGTGTTATGCCTGTTGATTTAAAAAAATTTTTTTATTTTAAGTAGAGTTAAATAATTATCAATAAATAAAAGATACTTCATGATGAAATAATAATTCACCTTTCAAATATGCGCGTTCAGCCCCATCTGCTATTATGCATCGCACACGCATGGAAAAGGGACGGATGTTGCCATTAATTTCTCTGCTTGAGTTGGGATGCAGTTCTTTTGCTTCTTTAATAATTAACTGAAGACAGGAGTACACATCTGGCTTCCCTTCTCCATGATAAATTCCAAGTATCATTGGCTTTGCAAGGAACAGAGGAACAGTAATTCTTGGTTTATTGTCCTTTGTTGTCCCAAAACCATGAATTCTCATTTGAATAGCCTTCACCTGTACAATTCAATAATAATTTTTTTTAATTTAACGTTTAAATTAACCATACTTTTCTAAGGTCAATTTTATACAAACCTCTTTCTTTGTAGAGTTGTTGAAAACTTGCACACCATCACTGTGCAAGTCTACCCAGATGCATGTTTCCTCATTATCCATGGGTTCAATTTCCAAATTTAAAACTTTCCTTCTCATATTTCCACACAATGCTGCCATGAATCTTTTGCTAAGCACATTCCTGTCCATTCCTTGTATCAGGCTGAGCATGTGTATGTGCATGTCCCGTTCAATGAGCCCTGAATATTAAAAGAAATTTATTGACAATAGCTTTTATTCTTTATTATTTAAAAATTTCTGCATTATTATATCCTCACCTGGTGAAAATCCAAGAATTCCCTTTTGGATACCCAAATGTAGGTACCAAATTCCATTAGTTTCTTCCATGTTCATTTCAATTTCTGGAGTTACCCTTTGCAGAATTCTAGTTGAGACATCGTATATTTCAGGAATACCAAAGTCATCATAGTGAACCTGTTAGGATCATGAAAAGGGGGATTTTAATTTATTTGACCTAATTTATTTTATAAAAATTTAAAGTATTACCTTCATCAATGTAAGTGGTGACCATGGCAAATCCCGCCAATCACTTATCGGACAATATTCTTGCATTGTTCTGACCAATACCATGTAGGCTGCATGCGAGAATTTTTGATTTAACATGACAATGTGCTTGAAAAGTTGCACAAAATTGTAAGTCACAGCAGCTGTTGACAAGTCTGGTGCATTTTGTTGTGTTTCGTATAAGTAATCTTCCAAATGAAGCACTTCTTCAACAACATCTTCTTCAATTTCTGAATTTGAAATGTCAACTTCTGATGAAGTGTTTTCTGTAGTTGACGTTGATGTTGTTGAGTTATCATTTACCCATTGAACTGCACTGCCATCCTCATCATTTGCATTGTGCATCATTAGTGTGGTATGATGAAGGCTTCGCAGAAGAATGGGTTGAAGACCAAGTTGTTGTATAACCCATCCACTGACATTCCTGTATATTTTCTGAGCAATGCTTTCATCTACTATTCCTGACAAAATTATATCCTTCACTCGCAATTCCACTCTCTTTCTCCATCTCATTACCACACGCCTACTTATTTCCGTATTTGTTCCTGTTTGCCGATTTTTCAGCCTAAATGCCTTGATGAAACCGCGGTAATCATCAAGAGTTAATAAACTGAAGTCAATATTAAGTTCCATGACTGAAATTAAAAGAGTAAATAAATTGAAAATGCACTTATTTTGGTGAAGATTAATTATTCAAACTTATCGCGACAAGTACATTGACAAGCACAATGATTTTGTCGCGCAACAAACTTATCGCGACAAGTACATTGTAAAAAATAATGATTTTGTCGCGCAACAAACTTATCGCGACAAGTACATTGTAAAAAATAATTATTTTGTCGCGCAACAAACTTATCGCGAAAAGAACATTGTAAAAAATAATGATTTTGTCGCGCAACAAACTTATCGCGAAAAGTACATTGTAAAAAAATAATGATTTTGTCGCGCAACAAACTTATCGCGACAAGTACATTGTAAAAAATAATTATTTTGTCGCGCAACAAACTTATCGCGACAAGTACATTGAAACATCGCTTACGTGATTATGGCAATCAGTGTAAAAAATAATTATTTTGTCGCGCAACAAACTTATCGCGACAAGTACATTGTAAAAAATAATTATTTTGTCGCGCAACAAACTTATCGCGACAAGTACATTGTAAAAAATAATGATTTTGTCGCGCAACAAACTTATCGCGACAAGTACATTGTAATAAATAATTATTTTGTCGCGCAACAAACTTATCGCGACAAGTACATTGAAACATCGCTTACGTGATTATGGCAATCAGTGGCGGCCACTTCACACTTCACACGTCTATTTCACTTTTCTTCACATGATTCCCGCGACAATATCTTCACAATATCGCGCGATTTTCACTACATCAACTTAATTCACCAAAACCGCCGACATTGTAACGATACCGCAATAGTGGAACCACAATTCTGTAAATAGAAAAGTAAATTGTCAATTTCAATGCAATGTAATGCTACAATTATTTAGAATAATGTAAATTTCAAAAAACATCATTTTTCAATTGATATTGTATTTTTTTAAAAAGATTTTCAAAATGAGGAATATCAGAACTCAAGATTTCATCATCATCGTTCAAAAATTGAATGCATTTTAATTAAACATCTTCAACTCCCAAGTTGGCAACATCTGAGAAAGATTGGCGAAATTTTCCAAAGAGTTTGGGCCATTGTTTTGCCCGATTGAAGTAAACACTTGACATCCAGGCGCGGAAGTTTGGAAATTCCTCATCAATTGTACAGCACTCCTGCGCGTATCTGCCAATGACAGTTTTCATGTGTTTCTCGTAGCAATTTTTCAACTATTTAAAAGAAATTAAATTCATTAGTTCACTTTAATGATATTATTAAATGAAATGAAAAAGCATACACACCCATTTCCTCAAGCATTCCACTCCAAGCTTTGGCTCACTTGAGAAGAGGCTTGGATCATCAACGTAGATGCATTTTTTAAAGTTTTTTGAGTTGTACTCCCGCAAAGTTGCTGATTTTCTTTGCCTCCTCTTCAAGAACATCATTGAATATGCAAGGCAGAAAAGGTAATCCCTCTGTCTTTATGAAATAAAAATATTTGATAAAATTAAAAATAAATGCTACAGTTTAAAATCAAGCATACTAATTTGAACTTGAGAATGGCGCAGTATCACTTTGGACAAACAAGCTCTTGTACCTAAAGGACACAAAAGCACAGTCTTTGTCCACATCAGTAATGTTCCTTTTTCTAGACTGTCCACTCTCATTCCCAAAGTTCAGAACTCCAGCTGAAGAATCAGCAGGAAAGAAGGCTTGCATTATGACGTTGTAGAAGAAGCCTTTTCCCAGAATTGGATACTGTGTGATATCCTTTTTCTAGACTGTCCACTCTCATTCCCAAAGTTCAGAACTCCAGCTGAAGAATCAGCAGGAAAGAAGGCTTGCATTATGACGTTGTAGAAGAAGCCTTTTCCCAGAATTGGATACTGTGTGATAAAAAATAGAAAATATTGTTACAAAAACATCAATTATGTTTCAAACAAGGACAATGTGTTTTTTGAACAACAAACTTATGGCGACAAAAAAATTTTTGTTGGTTTAGAAAACAATGACAATAATAAGTTTGTTGCCATAAGTAAAGTTATTCAAGTTTTACATTTTTCAATAAACTAAGCAGTAAAATTCTACTTGAACATTAATTAATTATTTACCTTTTTCTTGTTTTTGGGTCCTCCAGTTGTAATGTGCACAATATTTCTGCAGTACACTAGGATGCCTTCAATCAACTCAAAGAGGTGATCCAGGCAGACAAATAGTCCATACATTGTTTCATTTTTGTCTTTTTCCATTGATTGACATGCAATCATCACGCATCCAACCTTTTCCTACATGTAAAGGAAGAAAGTTAGTCTGAATATTTTACAATTAGAATATTGTAAAATGCACCTCTCCAAGCATGATATCCACTCTCTCCTCCTTGCTAATTGTGGCAGGGCTTAGTCCACCTTTGTATGTTTGCGGGAAAATTTGATCCTCACAACTATATGCTCCTGGGACACACTTTGCTTCAAAGTCCCATGAAACATTGTTTGGTAGATCATTTCTTCCAGTCATGATGTTCCCAAGGTCAAACAAGAAAGTTGCCTTCTTATTTCTCCAATCATCCATTGGACCTTCAATAAGCAAAGAATAACTTCATGAAAAAGAAATTAAAAATATATACATGTACTTATATATATACATTAGATATGTACATTCTAAATATAAACATTTATATATTGTAAACCCTATACCATTATATTTAAAAATATTGAAATGTGTTTGTGTATGACAAACTTATGGCGACAAAAACTTTTTTTTGTTGCCATAATTGTATCGCCAACAACAACAATGTGTTTGTTGCCATAAGTATTATTGATAACAACTTTCTTTCAATTATTATAAAAATTTAAAAATTAATAAATGAATAATTAAGGAACTGAAAACATAAAAATGTAATGAATAACTCACCATTATAGTCAACATCCTTGTTCCTCAACAATTTGTACATGCTATGATGACTTTTCAAAGCCCAAAGCATGAATTGTGCAAATTGTGCAACTGCTTTGCTTGTTTTGTTGAAATGACACTTTGGAGGCAATTCCATTGGGTTACCTGAAATTCATTTGTGCAATATTTAAATGATTTGTCAATATCATATATTTAATATATTTAATAAAAATCAAAAGTACCTTCATCATCAAGCTCAGCAAATCTCTTGTACAGACTTGCAACAGCACTCATCTCACCATTGCCGGGCTTCCTAGATCCACGTGAAAAGGCAATATTTTGAGTTTGCTGCTGGCAAATTACTGTGCCTATCCTGGGTGTAGCGTCATTGGTATCCATTTCTTCCGGAGATTCTGAATCTGAATCATCACCATCATCTGTACTATGGAGCATGACCTGCAAATTTTAATTGAAATTATTTTAAGAGTAAAGTACTATCATTTAATGATTTTTAATACTCAAACATTACCTTCTAACTTCTTCCTTGTTTGCTTGATCTTCTCTTCCTTCTATTGGCCATGCCTCCAATTGGAGGAAGTGATGAACTTGATTCCTCTTCTAAATCCACTGATGGTGTTCTGGTTACATCCTATTTAAAAGAATTTTTTGAATTCAATGAAATTTCTAATTTGTCAAGCATTTTTGAATTGATCCACCTTTTGTTTTTCTGCTTTATTTGCCTGTATGATTGCAGAAGCCTTCTTTGCAAGTTTTACAAGTTTGCAATCATAAGGCTGGTTTTTAATGATATATTCTGACAACTTCAGAATATTATCACACTTGTTGCAGTTCCTTCCTCCTTGAGCTTTTGCATACAGGATTTTAACCACAGAAACCACCAATGTGCCACCTTCTCCATCAAGTTGTTCAGCATGTATGAAGTTGACTAATTCCATTGCTTCTGAGCATGCCTGACAAGGATTTGATTGGCAATTTGGGCATACAACTTGGCCAACTGTAATAAATAA